>MU263605.1:0-37500 GCA_020310875.1 Ceratopteris richardii
CATACATACACACACATACATACATGTGTGTGTGTGTTGTGTGTATATATATATAATATATATATATATATATATATCTATATATATATATATATATATATATGTGTGTGTGTGTGTGTGTATATGTATGTAGCACGCGCGTGTATACATATGTATATGTGTATATATGTACACACACACACACATATATATATAACACACACACACACACACACACACACACACACATGCGTGCGCACACCCCCCCCCCCCCCCCCCCCAAAACCCACCACCCATCCCCCACACGTGTGCGTGTATATATGTTATGTAAGTATATGTATATGTGTGTGTGTGTGTGTATGTATATATATATATATATATATATATATATATATATATATATATATATATATATATATATATATATATATATGTGTGTGTGTATGTATATGTATGTATGTATGTATGTATCAAGGTGGTAAGGTTCGTAAGGTTGCTACGCATTCGGTTCGAGGAAGAACCTTACCCTCGAGGTAAGGTTCGTCCATGTATTAAATATTATATATACATATTATATATATATGTATTATATATATATATACACATATATATATATATATATATATATATATATATATATATATATATATATATATATATATTTATTTCAAAATAATACAAACACAACTAGATATCTAAACTCTAGTTTCTACACCATACACCATAACCATCAACAATTTAACATCACCATCTTATAAACTTTATGAATAATATCACCATCCACTTCAAACATCACTTTCAAAAATTAAAGTTATAACAAGTTACAATAATCACAAACTCAAGAGTCAGGGTTCAAGAAACAAAGCAATGAGCATCGCATCCACATAACATGCATTAACTATGAAGCAAAATGTATGTGAATAATACATGAAGCATGAAATGTCTCAAATCAACCATGAATCGTCATACAAAAACATAATGATGAAAGGACATCTATGATGCCTAAGTCCATTGTCCAGTGTCAAACTCCACATAGTGACTAATCTATATAGTATAGACTCTAGTCTCTAGATAATGGGATCAATCATCAATCATCATGCTCCTCATCATCCATCCCCTCCGAAGAAGACAATGATGATGACTCTGATGGAATGTCTCCAATGACAATGACATTCCCATCCTCATCGTACTCTGGCTCGACAATTTGAGTGAAATCAATGCTATTTGGTGCTATGTTGATATCATGTGCCTCAAGAAGTGGATCTCCTCGTCTTCGTGGGCGCATTTTGCGCCTCCTGTTGTACACCGGTGCTGGAGCAACACTCGTAGATTCAATGTCCACTTGAGGCTAAGTACCCAATCGACGAGCACGTGCACGTGTCACTCTGCGATCAATACTCTCTAGCTCCAGGTGTAGCATGCGATAGATATCCTCCTCGTCTCGAACAACTGTCATCTCCTTTGTCTCCATAGAACTCTCAAAGATGGTAGGAGGTACCGAAGCATTACATAAATGATGAATACACAATTTGAATTACAATATTGAACTTAAAAGAATGAAGGACAAACTTAAGTATATAAAAGAATACTTGTTTTGGTCTATCAGTTTTTGTTTTGAGATCATGCACCAATCTCAAGTTGGCCTTAGAAAAGACCAACCTCTCTAATTGTTGTACACTCAACCTATTCCTCAACTTTGTATGAATGAGAGAATAGGCACTCCAATTGCATTCACATGCACTAGAGGAAGCATACTACATATATTATAATCCGTAAGCATTTTCAAAATAAAAGTATTGAAACTATTATGATAACATGAATCAATGTTCAATTATCTATACTAAAAAAATACCTGTGATAAGACTCGTAGAGCATGTGGAGCCATTGAAGGGTGACCATAGCCATAATGTAGCCACCACTCCAATGGCTCAGTCACCTCTTTACGCATAGATGTACTATGCGCATATGCGATGCCCACATTCCCCATATAACTTGTGAAATCTCTATCAAAGAGAAGCTGATCGTCAGGGGACATGATCCTTTGCATGTACTCATCCTTCATGTGTAGTAGTTGGCCTTCTGCCCATAAGCCGGACTCTTGAAATATGGATACAAGAGTGCCGAAAATCCATGTATGGGTCTAGATAGGAAAGACCAACGATAGTCCACTAGTCGTAAAATATCAGATTTCCTACAAAGTAAAATCAATGTCATTATGTCATATCTGAATTTTTATATAAGTATATTAAATAAAAGAAACATACATAAATTTCATAATTCAAACACATACCTCTTGTGAAAGTTCCCTTCGTCGCATGATAGCCTGCCTCATTTGCATATAGAAATGGTAGACAAGTCCGAGTGTAGAACCCTCTTTGTCCACTATTCGAAGCAAGATATATATGGGCTTCAAGACAAGCACAAGAGATTCTATTTCCTTCCAAAAGCTCTTGTGTATACTACAGGAGATGTGCAAAATAGTGCTAATGGTTGTGTTTATATATTAAGTCCCCAATAAAGCGAAAGTAGATGAATTAGCAAAAAAGCTGGAAAAGCACAGTCTCGTAATTTTTGTCGAAAATAACGAAAACTGCTTTTTTTAGTTTTTTATTGAATTTTAAATTTATTTTTTTAGAATAATGCTCCATTGGATCAAATTATCCAAATTTTGACATGTGGTATATTTTTTGACTTTTGACCTCAAATTAGGATTTTCTTTTCGAGGCCTCAAATCTTCTTCAAAATTGATATGTGATATAATTGGGTAGCTTTTGAGAAGCTCTTTGTAGATGTGTAAAAAAAAAACTGCATATTTTGGCCATTTTTGGCCATCTCTGACCTTGGTTTGACCATGTTGACTTTTTCTAAAACTAACCAAAACTAAGAATGCATTTGCAATCCCTCTTGTGGAAGATTGCATTTCCAACAATCTTCATTTGTTTTTTGTGAATTCCTTTTGTATCCTAGAGGAGTTGCCTTTTAGGAGCTCCAGGTGACTTCTCAATTTTATGTATAATTGTCATTATCAAGCCTTCAATTTTGTTGTAGCCTGTGCACTTTCAAGCTCTTGCACCTCATGTGATGACATAGTTACCTTCCCATGCATGTTCTCTCTCTTTAAGTGCATAGTGTAAGGGGAGCACTAGGCATTGGCATACAAGATTACAAAGGAATTTGATCATACAATAACCCATGCATGGGAATATAATACAAGTATATTCAACTTACACAAGAAGTCCCATAACTCGACACTAATAGAAATGGCATATAGAGATGGACAAGATTTAGAGGATCTCACAAGGACCACAGGTATAGATAACATCATAACAAGACTATACAAGATGAAGGAGATCCCATAACCAAAGATCCTAGTGTGAAGGACAATATTAGAATTACAAGATATCCCTTGACAGAGATGAAGAAGGTACAAAACAAGATAAGATGGGATCTTCTACTATGAGATCATAAGATGACAAGACTAGAAGCTAAACTAGGAAAGACTATAACGAGGGACTAGGAATCGCTCCTTATATAAGTGTTGGAAGGTAGGAATGATAACATTCGTCAATGATGTAGGCAATGACATTACATATCGTCCAAAAGGTCTATGATGATGTGAGAAGGAGGGATTCACATGTCTCTTGGTTCTCGAAGTAAGAATGCATTCACATGGGGGCTCACATGTCTCTTGGTTCTTGAAGTAAGGATGCGTTCACATGGAAGATAATACAAGATACAAGTTGGGATCAAGCATGGAAATCCAATGAAGAAAGGCATTGAGCATCTTGTGTTAGAATCAAGAAATGAAAGTCAGAAGATGGTTGAATCACACCCTAAGAGGGAGGATTAAGAAGTAATCCTCAACCATGGCATCTTGGGGAAGTCCTTAGCCCATAATACTCCTAGCCGATAGGTCATGAGTTCAATTCTCACAATTGGTAACAGAGCTTAGTAAGTAGGCTTGGGCAAGTGGATTGAAGGCGTGCACTTCTCTTTCAAAGATGAGCCCAAACAAAGATTAGAGTGTATCTCCCAATCTATAGGTCGGATTTAGACGTGTAAGATACCATTGAAAATTCCCTCGGAACGAATTTTCCAATGGAAGGATCTAGATTGAGGATCCAAGATATCTAGCATGGGTGAGAACTAGGTTCAAGATACTGAAGTTGAGAACAAGGGGCTCAAGAGACCAAGGTTGCGAACTAGGCAAGTCCGTAGGCAAGTGGCCAAGAATGGGAAAGGCAAGGTTCAAGAGACCAAGGTTGAGAGCAAGTGCTCAAGAGACCAAGGTTGCGAACAAGGCAAGTCCTTAAGCAAGCGGCCAAGAAACAGAAAGGCAAGGTTCAAGAGACCAAAGTTGAGAGCAAGGGTTCAAGAGACCGAGGTTGAGAACAAGAAGGTTCAAGAGATTGTGCAAGGGTGAGGACATCAATTCAAGGGGAGATCAAGGATTGATCATTGAGGAGAATGATCTCTAGAAGGGGAAGAGTGTTAGACTGAAGAAATGACAGGAAGGAGATGGTTGAACCATATCCTAAGAGGGGGATTAGGAAGTAATCCTCAACCATGGCTTTGGAACAAGTGGTTAGCCCATCATACTCCTAACCAGTAGGTCATGAGTTCGATTCCCACATCTTATACTTGCATAGTTGTAAGTGTCCATGACATTGTCCCCCTCCCTCCCCTGCTTTTAAGAAGGAAAAAAAAAACAACAAGCTCCATGAGTGAGGTTTTGTTTTTGGTTGGGCTTCATTGGGCTCTTCTTATGAATTTCACTAAATTTTGATCTTTCTTGAGAGATTATCGAATTTAGGACATCTTGAACTTCAAATGCTACGTGATCTTTGACCATGATAGATGGAGAAGGATTGGACCTCTTCCCCCTCAATGGTAAAGTAAGATGTGGGTCCAACATTTCGGATAGATTCTCATAGTACATGATAATAGTAGTCATAAGATGGATTTTTTAATGAATTTAACAAGTTGTTTGGATAATGAGTATAATCAAGAGAATCTAATATGGTTTGTAGAAGGAGCATATCTATGGGACATATCAATGAAAAGATGAATGGGACATGAATATACAAGACATGATATAACTTGGTTATGTGCATAGTTTTAGAATTAAAGGAAAAATGTTTTGTCCGTTCGAGCATTGAATGGCTGGTTACCTTCACAAGGTAAATCCTTCGAACTTCTAGTGGTACTGGTGGTACCAAGATCTTTGATTGAGAGACTTGATTCTTGAGTAAGCATACCTCCTTGGAGCTTGATCAAACATGAACTTCTTCTTGTCCTTTACCTTCTCGTTATCTTCATGCTATGCATTTGCCATGTCATTTGATATAATCTAGTAGGTTTTTGATATTGTTTGCTTCAAAGGCTCGATAAAGTGTCCTTATTAATCCATGCATTTGGCTCATGGACTTCGTTATCTTCGAACAATTGATTCTCACCTTGAACTGCCATAATGATGACCTCATCCAAGGTATGTGCTTGAGATATGGATAGAAAGAGATGTTTATCTTCATCTTTCATGCCACTTGGTAACTAGGTAGTCTTATTTATATGTAGATCCATGAAGTAATTTCTTGAAATTTAGAATGTAGGAAGTAGTTTTTTATAATTCAGCATGTAGGTTGAAACCAATGGATTCCCTTGTTTCAATGTTCTTCTAACTCTTGCACTTCTCCTTTCAAATCCCTTAAGGTAGATTGAATTTCCTTACACATGGAAGCCATGCCGCTTGAGATGAACTTATTATGCAATCTTGCTAAATGTAATTTGGGAGCACTAGGCTCTGCGCATTGAGATTAGACTAGTTACAAGATTACGAAGGATTCTGATTATATAATAACTTAGCTAGGGGAATAAAGTGCAAGAATATTCAAAGGATTATAATAGGTACAAGATTACAAATGATTTTGATTACATATAATAATGTGATGTCCAAAAACTTGGGACTAATAAGTAACGAATTCAGAGATGGACAATATATATATATATATATATATATATATATATATATATATATATATATAGATATATAGAGAGAGAGAGAGAGAGAGAGAGAGAGAGAGAGAGAGAGAGAGAGAGAGAGAGAGAGAGAGAGAGAGAGAGAGAGAGAGAGAGAGAGAGAGAAAGAAAGTGTTCTTACGTCTATTAGGAGGCCGAACTCGACCTATGAGACAAATCGATGTACATGGGTGTACTTCTGTCAATTAGAAAAGATAAAAAGTGCTGAAAAGAAACTGGTTAAGCTGATATAGATCTCCGTAGTATGCATGTGGGGATACCCATGAAAATGGGGGGGGGAGTGCGATATCTATGATAGTCTATATGCAAAAGGGCATAGTTACCTGGGACGGGGGACGGGTTCCGGGATGGGGACGGGTCCGGCTCATACGAGGGGTCCCGGAACGGGGCCCAGGATGGGGGGTCTGGGACGGGGAGGGGATGGGGAGAGGGGGGCAAGTATGAAGCTCAAAGTGAAGGAGAAGGGAGGACATTAGATAGTAGAGACAATAAGCATTAACAATATAAAATGGAAATCATATAGTATGGTGTTGCATATGCTACATTCATTTGAGTCTTTCAGCTTTGACATATATGATCTTTAGACTTACATGAAAGATTAAATCTATATTATTGTTTTTCAAGAATCAAAATTCAAATTCTATGATTCATTTCATACTATATATGTAATATTCTATCTAGACCTCTTGATTTTTGGCTTAGAAATGTGCAAAAAAAAAAGAGTTTTGGGGCTGGGCTGTCTTGCTAGGCCGTCTCTGACATGGGACGGGGCGTCCCGGGCAATCCGGGACGCGTCCCCTGCCGTGAGGAAACGTCCCAACCTCCGCTGGTCCTCCAGTGGTCATGCACAACTGAAGTGACTCCTCTATGTGGAACTGTGCTCGTAGATCTGAGTATGCTCGACATCTGATAACAAAGTGCTCCTCGCTCTCTATCTCTATATGGCATGCTGGGCACCACCTCTCCTCTCTAGGGACTCCCTTGTTCCGACCACTCTCGATCTCGAGCTGATGGGATGAAATTCGAAGCTTCCCATTGACGAGTCGGAGGTGGTTGTGGTAGGTATGTCTGCATGTATCGTGGAGTCTCAATGAAGCCCTCGTCTGAGATATGTAGAAAATGCTCACTTTAGTGAAGCATTTTCGGTGGCAATGTACCGAAGGGGCTAATCCATGTCCTTTGTATGTATGTATGCCATATCTCCTGTCGAATGATCCTATTCCTCTCCTGATGGGAGAGCGAATAGGTGGGGGCTTGTAAGTCATACTGTAGTGGTGGTAGTCTGTCTATGTCAAACCCATGGTGGGCCAGCCAATCTCGTGTCTTTGCGTACCATGAGGAGGTGTCTCCTGCTAATGCCATGTCACGTGATGCTTGGAAAGCTCGATAAGTGATGCGCTCTGTATCCATGCTCCGGATCCTGTGTAATAGGCATACTGTCTGGAACAGTGCCTCTACTACCATCGGTGGTACAACGAGCTCTGCTTCGATGATATCATGTGGTATCGAAGGCTTGCAGCGGATGAGTCTTGCAATCATGAGAATCTGTGGCCTCTCCAATGCTATCCATGCTGAAGTAGCTAAACCCTGGCCCCCATATGGCTGCTCCATACATGAGCGCTGGTGTAACCAAAGTGTCGAAGAGCCATCCCTTTGTGCGGGGCTCTTGAAAGTGTGCCTGGTGGCACTGTCTCTCCCATCAAGGCTAGTGATGCGTATCCACCTGTGATGCGATCCCGGGCTGCTTGAGACATAGAGAACCTCCAGAGGCTGCTGTGAATGTCACTCTGAGATAGACATATGATCCGACTACCTCAATCGGTCCGCCTGCTACGGTGAAAGAACTATGTCTCCTCACCTATGCTGATGTATGAAAAATCATAACCTTGGTTTTACCAAGGTTCACAGATAGCCCTCTATGTATGCAGAAGTCGTCTAGGCCACGTAGGTGGTGCTGTAGACCTTCGGCAGACTCTAAAACCAACACAATATCGTCAGTGTATAAAAGAATATGAACAGAGGTCCCTCGTACCTCAACGCCCTCCCCTCCTTGCTGTTGTATGAAGTCCACTATCTCATCAATGTATAGACCAAAGAGGGTGGGTGAAAGAGGGCATCCTTGCTTCACTCCGATGGTTCTAGCAAGTGAGTGATAAGCCTCCTAGACATCTGACTCTACCAGATACTCTCTCATATAAGGCATAGATCCCCCATATCATCTCATCTGGAGCACCGATATCAAGTAGGCGTTTGAAGAGTCTCTCCTTGGGAACTGTGTCGAAGGCTTTGCGGAAGTCCACAAAGTAGTATAATCTCCTCTTCCTCACTCTTGCTTGGTCGATCAGGCATCTCAGAGTGAAGATGTGGTCAATGGTAGAGTAATCTCGTCTGAAACCTGCCTGTCCTGGAGCCCTGATGCCCTTCCTCTCGGCGAGGGTGCTCAACTCTGTCTCTAGCACTTCCCCATATAATTTGGCCAATATGGGGCCAATCATTATCATCCGAGATGTAGCTTGATCCATAACATCACATGACTTATGAATGGGCACTATGGTGTGCTCAGTCCATGAGTCAGGGAACCCTTCAACTAGTGCACGGTTGAAGAGGTGGGCAATGAGCGGTGCAAGAGTCGTGCATCCGTAGATGAGATGCTAGTTCTGTAAACTGAACTGGTCATGGGCTCTTCCATGCTGTAAATGGGCAGATAATGACCACCTAATACATGGGGGCCCATGATGGGAGTGAATATATATATCCTAACTACAGATAATGGGTGGGGGTGGATGGAGTATGTGATACATCGGCGGCGGTCTGAGTGTCTCCTGAAGGAAGGCTACCCATGTGGTGGTGGTGCGCCTCTGCTCCATCATGTGGTCGTGGGCTATCATGATGCGTGAAATATCCTCCTGGTATAGTCGTGGTCATCGGTATCCAGCCCTATGTGGTCGACGTCGTACTCTCTGTGCTACAGCCTGCTCGAGAGTGAGTCCTATGCCTCGGGAAGGTGGGCCCGTCTCATGTAGCCCATCTCGCTGAAAGAACTGAGTAATGGTCTGTTCGGTACTCACGCGTGTCTGATGCATGGGCTCTAGGGACTGATCTCGTCTCTCATATGCTGCCGTGAGGAAACGTCCCAACCTCCGCTGTCTCCAGTGGTCATGCACAATTGAAGCGACTCCTCTATGTGGAACTGTGCTCGTAGATCTGAGTATGCTCGACATGAGAGAGAGAGAGAGAGAGAGAGAGAGAGAGAGAGAGAGAGAGAGAGAGAGAGAGAGAGAGAGAGAGAGAGAGAGAGAGAGAGAGAGAGAGAGAGAGAGAGAGAGAGAGAGAGAGAGAGAGAGAGAGAGAGAGAGAGAGAGAGAGAGAGAGAGAGAGAGAGAGAGAGAGAGAGAGAGAGAGAGAGAGAGAGAGAGAGAAAGAAAGACTTTTTAACGTCTATTAGAGGCCAAAATCGGCCTATGAGACAAAACATATACATCAGTATGATCCAATCCACTGTGATCCAAAACGAAATAAAGTGTGAGTACTGCAAACGGGTATAAAAGGAGGGATAGTAGCTGGTATCAAGGGTGTGGGGTGCTATGGGTATGCACTCTATATGCTCAATGGGTGAGATACAAATATGATATGCATAGGGAGGGGAGGCTCGATGGTATCACAACCCCCTAAATGCCTGGAGAGAGAGAGAGAGAGAGAGAGAGAGAGAGAGAGAGAGAGAGAGAGAGAGAGAGAGAGAGAGAGAGAGAGAGAGAGAGAGAGAGAGAGGAGAGAGAGAGAGAGGAGAGAGAGAGAGAGAGAGAGAGAGGAGAGAGAGAGAGAGAGAGAGAGAGAGAGAGAGAGAGAGAGAGAGAGAGAGAGAGAGAGAGAGGTAGGTATATTAACGTCTTCCAAAACTTGGCCTATGAGACAAAATCATATACAACTGTGGTAATCTCTGTGTAGCAATGGAAAGGAAAAAAATACTCGCTACACAAAACTGTGTAGGCGGAAAACAGCAAAGGATGGTGGTACCTGTAATGAGGAGGTAGTGGGAATAAAATAATGGTGCTTGGGGGGAGAGTGGCTCTGGCTCAGCAGATAATGGCCACCTAATACATGGCAGGCCCATAATGTGAGTGAGTAAATACCCTAGCTACTGGTGATGGGTGGAGGTGGGTGTAGTATGTGGTACATCGGTGCTTGTCTGAGTGCCTCCCGAATGAAGACAACCCAGGTGGTGGTGGTACGCCTCTGCTCCATCATGTGGTCATAGGCTGTCCTGATGCGTGAGATATCCTCCCCATAAAGTCGTGGTCGATGATATCCAACCATGCGTGGTCGACGTCGTGCTCTCTGTGTTGCTGCCTGGTGGAGCGTAAGCCCTCTAGATGGACCTCTTTGGTGTAACTGAGCTTGCTGAAAGAAGTGAGTGATGGTCTGCTGGATACTCCTCCGTGTCTGATGTGTCTGTTGTAGTGACTGCTCTCCGCCTCTCATATGCCGCTATGAGGAAGCGTCCCAACCGCTGTCCCAACCGCTGCTGGTCTCCCATAGTCATGCACAACTGGAGCGATTCCTCTAGCTGGAATTGTGCACGTAGGTCTAAGTATGCTGGGCATCTGACAACAAAATGCTCCTCACTCTCTAGCTCTGTCTGGCATACTGGGCACCACCTCTCCTCTCGGGGGACTCCCCTAGACCGACCCCTCTCAATCTCGAGCTGATGTGGGGTAGGTATGTCTGCATGTATCGCGGAATCTCAATGAAGCCCTCGCCCGATATATGTAGAAAATGCTCACGGTAATAGAGCATTTTCGGAGGCAATGTATCTCTAGGGCACACCCATGTCCTCTGTATGTATGTATGCCATATCTCCTGAAGAATGACCCTATTCCTTTCCTGATGGGAGAGAGAATAGGTGGGTGCATGTAAGTCGTACTGTAGTGGTGGTAGCCTGTCTATATCAAAACCATGGTGGGCCAGCCAGTCTCGTGTCTGTGCATACCTCGAGGAGGTGTCACCTTCCAATGCCATATCACGTGATGCCTGGAAACCACGATAAGCCATGCGCTTTGTATCCATGCTCTGAAGTCTGTGTAATAGGCATACTGTATGGAATAGTGCCTCAACTAGCATCGGTGGCGCAGCGAGCTCTGCTCTAATGATATCATGTGGTACTGAAGGCTTGCTGCGGATAAGTCTTGCAATCATGAGAATCTGTGGCCTCTCCAACGCTGTCCATACTGATGTAGCTAATCCCGGCCCCCAAATGGCTGCCCCATACATGAGCGCTGGCGTAACCAAGGTGTCGAAGTGCCACCCCTTTGTGCGGGGCTCCTGAAAATATGCCTGGTGGCACTGTCTCTCTATCAGAGCTAGTGCTGCGTATCCATGTGTGATGCGGTCACGGGCTGCCTGAGACATAGAGAAGACCCTTGAAGCTGCTGTAAATGTCACTCCCAAGTAAACATATGATCCAACCACCTCGATCGGTCCACCCGCTGCTGTGAACAAACTATGCCTGCGTACCTATGCTGATGTATGAAAGATCATGACCTTGGTTTTACCAAGGTTCACAGATAAACCTCTCTGTGCGCAAAAGTCATCTAGACCATGTAGGTGATGCTGTAAACCTGCTGCAGACTCTGAAACCAATACAATATCATCAGCATATAAAAGAATATGAATAGTGGACCCATGTACCTCGATGCCATCCCCTCCCTGCTGTTGTATGAAGTCCACTATCTCATCAATATATAGACCAAAGAGGGTGCGTGAAAGAGGGCATCCTTGCTTCACCCCGATAGTGCTAGCAAGCGGATCCGATAATCCCCCCGGACATCTGATTCTACCAGATACTCTCTCGTATAAGGCGTAGATCCCCCATATCATCTCCTCTGGAACTCCGATATCAAGTAGTCGTCTTAAGAGTCGTTCCCTAGGAACAATGTCAAATGCTTTGCAGAAGTCCACAAAGCAGCAATATAATCTCCTCTTCCTCACTCTTGCCTGGTCAATCAGGCATCTCAGGGTGAAGATGTGGTCAATGGTAGAGTAATCTCGTCTGAAACCTGCCTGTCCTGGAGCCCTGATACCATTCCTCTCAGCGAGAGTACTCAATTCTGTCTCTAGTACCCCCCCCATATAACTTGGCCAATATAGGCCCGATCATGATCGTCCAGTATGTAGTTGGATCCATGGTATCACCTGACTTATGAATGGGCACTATGGTGTGCTTAGTCCATGAGTCAGGGAACCCTTCAACCAATGCACGGTTGAAGAGGTGGGCGATGAGCGGTGCAAGAGTCTTGCCTCCATAGATGAGGTGCTCTGCCTGTAAGCCGAAATGGTCATGTGCCCTGCCATGCTGTAGACGGGCAATAGCGCGTCGCACCATGGTGGCTGTGAAGAAGTCAGAGGTAGTGGGGGACGTGAGCTCCGCGGCCTGGGAATGGGGGGCTGGTCCGGGATCTCGTATAGGCCCCGTGCATAGATATGCCAAGTACTCGGGTCTCGGATGGGTGTTTGCTGTCTCCTCTCTCTGAAGTGTTGCCACGCCACTACACTGTCTCGACTCATGAGCAAATGGTAAATATCCTAGTACTGTCTCTCCTCCCATTCTCGTAGTTTGCGGCGAGTAAGGATCTGCATGCGACGTTGTGCCTGTGCATGTGTAATGTCCCCTCGATGCTCTAATATTCGTAGGTGTTTCCGTAGCTCACGATACTCTTCATCATACCAGCGGTTCTGGTGATCTGTGATGTAAGTGTGTCTAAGGGTGAGAGTGGATCGAGTGAGAGTAGGCGGGTGTGTAAATGGTGTGCATAAATATGTGAGAGTTCGTGTGTGAAGTGTATCGTGGTGTGTGTCTCAGTGGATGAGGGAGGGTCTAATGGAATAGGAGATGAAAGTGTGAATGTGATAAATGTATGGTCAGCCCCAAGTGGGCGTCGTCCAATACTAAGTGAGGGGATGAGTGAGGCTCCAGAGATGGTGCCCAAAATGTAGTCGACTGTGCTCTCGCCTCCCCCGTGGGGGAAGCAAGTAAGTCCGCCTGAACGTGGCCAATGGTGCATCCCGTTATATATAACGAGATGGTGTCTGTTGCCCAACTCAAGAAGGTGTCTTCCATATCCAGTGGCATCTTGGCCCACATCGGCTGACACTCTACGGGTGCTCATCTCCTCTGGATCACTGCTCCTCATAATCTGTGGAAGGTCCATGTCATACAACTCGCACTGACGTGACTGGGTGCGGCCATTGAAGTCCCCCATAAGGAAGACCTCACCAAGGGTGCTGTAATGTAGAATCTGATCTGATAGTGCTATGTATGGTGAGTCCCTGTCCCGACTCGATCCCCTAGGGTCCAGTCTTGCATATCTCGATCCACCTGGTGGAAAGTAGCATATGGCAATGTAAACCCAACTCTTTGGGGCTATCTCCATGCGGACCCACATGTATCGTGCTTCCTCATCTCTTCCTATGATATGGATCCGTCCCTGTATCTCCTGTCTAAATATGATGGCTACTCCTCCTGATCCTCGTGCTGTGCTCTGTCTCGTCGTGTTTCTGAATGTAGATTCCCAGTGAAAGTCGGCAATACGAGGTAGGCCCCGTTCTGGGCTCTCATGGGTCTCTGTGATGCAAGCAAAGTCATGGGTGTCTAAGATCTCTTCCAATCGATGTGGCCGTGTCCAAAGTGCTCCGTTGCAGTTCCATACTGCTCCTCTAAGTGGTGACTCCTGGTATGGTGTTGCCTCATAGGCCGCGTATCCCTATTTGATAGGGCGTCCATCGATGAAGACTTTACCGTCACGGTAAAAAGCCTTCCTCCCCTCTCGTCTCGCCTGGAGAATCTGTGGCATACATGTCCGACGGTGCTCTATTTGCATCCTCGTGAGATCCTCATCCATATATAAAGCTCTCCCGGGTAGTCCTCGTAGTACTGATCATCGTCGGAAGAAGGCAGTGCGTGTATCTTCCGAGCTCATACGGAGTATGAGTGCTCGTGGACGGGACGTGTCTCTACCAACCCTCCATGCCTCTGTGAAAGGCATAGTCTCATATCCCAAGCGGTGGCAAAGATCAGTGCCATCTTCCTCTGGTGATGTCCACTCTTGCAATCCTGTAATCCACTTCCATTTCGGATTTGATCTCTTTTTTGAGTTCTTCTTTGAGTTCTTCAACTTGAGAAATCTCTCCATCTTCTTTAACTCTAGCGACCTTCAAATGGGCAATTTCTTCTTGAAGGCGATGCATTTCAACTTTCAATTCATCTCTCTCCTCTCTGATGTCTTTGATTTGGTCTTCCAAAGATTTAATCTTCTCCAATGCTCTTCTCATTTCTTGGTTTAGTGCTTTGTCTGCCTCCTTTTTTACTTCCTTGATAGCTTTGCTCATCATCTCTTCCACATCCTTCTTCTCCAGTCTTGCCATCTTTAAAAGAGATTAGGGTTTTGAAGAGAGAGAGAGAGAAAGAAAGAAAGAAAGAAAGAAAGTGTTTTTACGTCTATTAGGAGGCCGAACTCGGCCTATGAGACAAATCAATGTACATGGGTGTATCTTCTGTCAATCGGAAAAGATAAAAGTACTGAAAAAAAGATAGCAAGGCTGATATAGATCTCTGTAGTATGCATGTAGAGATACCCCTGAAAGTGGGAGGGGGGGGACGGTGAATGGAGTGCTATATCTATAGCCTATATGCAAAAGGGTAGTACAAGCATGATAATGCATCTGAACGACTAACTAGCTCCATCCTGTACTAGTGAGCGGGTGTAAGATGTGGTACATGGGTGGAGAGAGAGAGAGAGAGAGAGAGAGAGAGAGAGAGAGAGAGAGAGAGAGAGAGAGAGAGAGAGAGAGAGAGAGAGAGAGAGAGAGAGAGAGAGAGAGAGAGAGAGAGAGAGAGAGAGAGAGAGAGAGAGAGAGAGAGAGAGAGAGAAAGAAAGAAAGACTTTTTAACGTCTATTAGAGGCCAAAATCGGCCTATGAGACAAAACATATACATCAGTATGATCCAATCCACTGTGATCCAAAACGAAAATAAAGTGTTAGTACTGCGAACGGGTATAAAAGGAGGGATAGTAGCTCGCATCAAGGGTGTGGGGTACTATGGGTATGCACTCTATATGCTCAATGGGTGAGATACAAATATGATATGCATAGGGAGGGGAGGCTCGATGGTATCACAACCCCCTAAATGCCTGGAGTGGGTGTAGGATATAATGCATCGGTGGGTAAGGCATCATGGCGATCCTCAAAATGCTCTGGGCGTCCAAATCGATAGGGGTGCGCTGTTGACGTCTCTGTATCTCCATGTCATGGAGTGCGTGAATCGCCTGAATCTCTCTCTGATGTGGACGAGCTCTCCGGACAAGGGGTCTCGGTTGTCGACGCTGTCGTCTAAGCTCCTCTGCTCTGTGTAATGTGACACCCCGCATCGAGCTTGGGCCTCGAGTGTATGTGGGTCTGAAAAAATCTGTAATATAAGTCTGAGGGGGGGGGTCAGGTGTATCTCCATCTCCTGCTGGAGGAGTGATGCGCGACGGTGCTAGAGCTCTACTAGGAAACGACCTAGAGGGCGCTGGTCCTTTGTCCCCAATAAAGCCCTAATCTCTCTAGGCCCCCTGAAGAGCTGTGGGTAGCGGTCTCTGATGTCCTCATATGCCTGGCATCTACATGTGTAGTGCTCCTCGTCCTCCACCTCCTCTCTACATATCCTGCATAATCGCTCATCCCTGGGGGTATGTGTGGCTCGCCCAATCTCAATCTCGAGCTGGTGTGATGATACTCTGAGCTTCCCAATGGCCACTCTCTCAGCTGGTGCCATATATGTATCCATGTATCGTGGTCTCTGAATGAAACCATCCGCTGTCAGAGTCAGGAAGTGCTCTCTGTAGTGTTGCCTCTTTGTGGGAAGAGGCTCCCGTGGTGCTATCCATGTCTCCCTGACGTGTATCTGTAGTAGGTCCTGACGGATGATCCTATTCCTCTCCGAACGAGAGAGGGTAATGTGGGGGGAAGAGAGGTCATACTGAAAAGGGGGGAGATCCGTAATGCTCATGCCATGGTCTGCTAACCATTGGTAAGTCTGTGCATACCATACTCTCTCATGCCCTGTCTCTGCCAAATGTCTAGAGCTCTCAAATGCAAGCCTGGTGAGTCGGCTAGTGGGGAGCTCTCTGACTCTCAGAATAAAGGTGACCAACTGGAAGAGGGCCTCCACTAGCATCGGTGGTGTGCCAAGCTCAGCTCGTATAATGTCATGTGGAACGGAGGGCTTGCTGCGCAGCAAGCGTGATATCATGGTGATCTGGGGCCTCTCAATCTGCGTCCACATCGCCTCTGTGATCCCTGGTGCCCATACTGCTGCTGCGTACATCAATGCGGGTGTCACTAGAGTGTCAAAGAGCCACCCCTTAGTCCGGGGTTCCTGAAAATGTGTTTGAAAGCAGCGTCTCTCCAATCCTGCAAGTGCCGCATAACCTCGCGTCCATCTATCTCTCGCAGCCTGTGCCATGGAGAATACCCCTGTGCTGCCCGAGAAGGTGATACCTAGGTAGACGTAGGAGTCCACCACCTCTATCTGTCCTCCAACTGCTGTGAAAGAGGCGCGATGGCGTACTGTCCTGGAGGTATGGAAGATCATGACCTTGGTCTTGCCAAGGTTCACTGTGAGTCCTCTCTCCATGCAAAAGGTATCGAGCGCCTGTAAATGTGACTGCAACCTCTCCTGTGACTCTGAGAGCAGGACAATGTCATCAGCATATAATAGGATATGTACTGGCGTACCTCCAAGGTCTCCTCCTCGCCCTCCTGCTCGCTGTATATACTCCGTGATCTCGTCGATGTAGAGACGGAAGAGAGTGGGTGAGAGAGGGCAACCTTGTTTCACACCAATGGTGCTAACAAGGCTGTCTGATAGACCGCCAGGGCAGCCTGTGACTCGTGCATACAAAGCGTTGATGGCCCATAGCATGTCTGATGGAAGTTGTAACTCCTGGAGCCTCCGTAGTAGTGTCTCTCGAGGGACCATGTCGAAGGCTTTGCGGAAATCCACAAAGCAACAGTATAGTCTCTGCTTCCTCGCCTTCGCGCTCTCAATCAAGCAACGAAGCACAAAGATGTGGTCAATGGTGGAGAAAGTGCGGCGGAAGCTTGCCTGGCCGGGTGCTCTGATCCCCGCTGCCTCAGCGTGTGTACTGAGCTCTGCCTCTAGTACTGCCCCATAGATCTTGGCCAGGATATGGCCTATCATAATAGTCCTGTAGTTCCCTGGGTCCATCATATCGCCGGACTTATGGATAGGCGTAATGGTATGCATAGTCCATCAGTCGGGTAATCCCTCAACCAAAGCACGGTTGAAGAGATGGGCGATCAAGTGGGAAACTACATCTGCTGCGTATATAAAGTGCTCTCCCTGTAGCCCCGTGTGGTCTGCTGAACGGCCATGCTGTAGCCTATGGATGGCCTGTCGTACCATGCCTGCTGTGAAGAGGGTGGATATCACCGGACGCGGTGTGGAAGGAATCGGTAATGGTGGCTGTCCTGGGACGTCATATAACCTCTGGGCGTAGGTGTGCCAAGTCGAAGGATCTTCTATGGGTGTAGGTGGACGTGGCTCACGTAGTGCCCTCCACGCGGTGGCACAATCCCTACTCATGAGAAGGTCGATCAACTCTGCCTCCTGTCGCTCCTCGAAAGCTCCCCGCTTCCGGTCTTCATTCTCAAGTCTATAGTCACTCATCTTGTTCAGGGTTTATGTCAACTATGCTTTGATACCAAATGTTGGAAGTGGGATGGGCCTCAATAATAATATCAGTCACAGGCTAACAGGATGTTCCAACACATGAACCTTAGCATACACACCGTAATACTAAAAAAGAGATGAGTGAGAGATAGAGAGAGAATAAACAAGATTTTTGAAAGTGTAACGGTAAGCTAGGATGCTTACCTACACTATCTTATGTTCCAATGTCAAATTACAATGCGTGAATATGATACAAACTGACAAGATTTGAATCTAGGCAAAAATAGGAACTAGATATAAGAAATTGTGTGCCTAAGAGGTATGAAGAGTGTGTGTGTGAAAATATGGAGAATATGATCAATTTATAACTGTTTTATAGCAAACCCGAATTTTGATTATCCTAAATCAGAAACTAGTGAATGAACAAGTGAGGATAGATGTAGACTTGTTAGTCACAGTATTTAAGCAAGTGATGCTGATGGTTGGTTGACACGGATTCCTCGAGATGTCTCCAGATGTAAAGCAAAACTCCTCCAAGAGTATATGAACGCTCCTCCTAGTGATCTTCTAGCATTGAGCTAGTGCTTTAGCTAGAGAAGATAATTAAACAATGACCTTGGTCATCCTTATTCAATAATTGGATTCCCTCATGATGTGCTTTTACAAAAAAAACACAAAAAACATGCTATCGTTATGTGAAAAGCATTATCACTGCTTGTGAAATCTTCCGCAAAACAATTACCAAAAATTACTTTCCAAAAATCCACCTTCGTTGTCGCTATGCCAATTGGGAATTGAACTCAGGTGGCCTCTTTCCGAGGTAATTGACTTAGCCAACACGCTTGCATGCTTTGCTTGTGGGAAGGCTACTAAAAACTACTAATTATGGCTGTAGGTTCAGAATTTTGGACCGATTTGGACATTGTTTCCAACACCATGTGAAGGATGGACGGGACTTAGCTACTCTGATATGTGGGCAAAGAAGTTTGATGAGGAAAAGAAAGGGATAGATGAGGCCCTTACTCTCGTATGTGTTGCTTGGGCTGCATATGGATGCTCTATCCTCTCCTATGAATGGAGAGAGAGAAAGAACCGTAGCATTATAAATGTTTAGACTTCATGCCTTATTGGTACATATTTCCTATTTACCACAGAAGTGAGAAAAAAAGGGAAAAAGATAGTTTTGAAAAATTCACTTGTCGACACATCAAGCAAGACATAGAAGAGGTAAAGCGCAAGTAAGTATGTTTTCTCTTTAAATATTGAACTTTATAATTATGTCACATTACATGAAAGAATCATTTTGATTTGATTTCTAAGTTCTAACTTATTGCTTATGATTTCAATTTCAAAGGATATCTTGGAGATGGGCATGGATGCATAGACCCATCCATGGCTATCTCGCATACAAAATGCCAAGCATGTATAGTGATACGGAGCTCCTTATAGATCGTGTGCTATACATGTCACGTGTGATTCCATTAGAGAAGCACAATGACATTCTAGAGGAGATAGGATGTTATATGGTTGAGAGGGGAGACCTTGGATTTACATTCCCTACATGTTGGATGAGAGGTTCCATGGTGGAACTTTTTTTGGTTTGATCATTTTGGTTTTGGCTTTTCTACTCTCCAACCCCATGCATTGAGGGTTTTAGCCGAAGATTGCTTCTTGGGTGCTTGTGAGAGAAATTGGAGTGCCTATTCCCTCGTACACACAAGAGTGAGGAATAGGCTTAGCACACAACAAATGGAAAAGCGTATATATTGCAGCAAGAATGTAAAAATCTTGCAAACGATTATGCAAATGGGGACTGCAAAACAAGTAAGTATATATGTAAAGTACTAAATTGTACATCCATCATTCATTCATGTATTGTGTTCATAATGCATAACTAACATGTTGCAGACTAATATAGGGAGCCAGGGAGCTGACATCTATTGATGTGAGATATACACAAAGTTAGAGGCAGAGACAAAGGAGTGGTCAGTGGTTGCATCGATGATCGGCCACACTACGAGGACATGGTGCTTACACTAGTAGCATGCCACATGCATCTAGGAGGATGACTCATGCTACATCAAGGATCTATTGGAAATGCAACCTTCCACATGAGGGATTGCACATAGTATCAATTTTGATCAGTTTTAGACAAAGTCAACCATGGTCAAACTAAGGTCAAAGATGGTCAAAATTGATCAAAATATGTGGAAAATCTTATCACATATTTGGAAAGTATGAGTCAAGAGCTATCCATGGATATATAACATTTAGAATTTGGACCATATTTGGGTAGTCAAAAGTCAAACCTTGATATTTGAAAATTGTGTGAAAAGCATTTTTAAGGCTTGAAAAGAAGTTTTTAAAAGCGAAAAGCAATACACTAGGTATTTTTGAACCAACCCCCCTCCCCCTCCCCATCCCCCAAATTAGGGTTTTTGTAATTTTTAGAATCAAGGTTTTAGAAAATTACAAGCTTTATTACTTTGCTTTTCATGGAGAAACAAAAACTATATAAATAGGAGGTCTATTGCACTCAATTCATCACTTCTTGAAGAGCTCAAGCTTAGACCTTGTTTATGGAGAGGTCTTCTTCTTGGAGGAGATGATTAGGGTTTTCTTCTTCTTCAACAAGAAGGGAAGCATCTAAGGTTTGTGATTCTCCTTCTACTTCGAGGACATGAGCTTTGAGCTTATCTATACTCGGAGGAGATCATCTTCACTTTCTGGAGATTGTGAAGTTATGAAGATATGCTTCAAATTCTGCATTTATATGCAAACTTTATAATTCTTTGTAACATTCATGTACTTCATATTTTGGTATATTTGGCATATATTGGAGCTTTGCTCCATCTCTCTATGGCCTTGTCTATTCTCTCTCATGTCTCTATTTCATTTTTTTTCTCTATATTGATTGTAGACCTTAAAAACCAACAAGATTGAGTCTCGTTTTGATGATGAGGGGAATCCCATTAGTGAGGAGGATAGTCTAGTGTAATCTACATGTGAGACGATGACTTCATATTCTTTAGATGACATTAGTGATGAGGATGTAGTATTGGAGTGAGACTTGAGGCTTAAGCACACATTGATGATTCAATGAAGATATGGGATAAAATATAAGGCAAAAACCAATATTCCTCGCCTCATTATTCTCTAAAAATACCTATCCATTGTACACTTGAGGTATGAACTTCTTATCACCCTTAGATGCACTATCTAATGCGCAAGGTCAATCTCTTAGCAAATTAGCCAGAGTTGATCTAGAAAAAGAAATAGAATAGAGACAACATGAAGAATAGAGAACACCCATGAGAGATGCAAGGAGCAAAGCTCCACATATCCCATAATATTTCAAAGATTAAAGTTACAAATAGATAGCTTCTTTTGTGAGATACAAGCTATGCATGAACTTTATAAACCATCAATGGCTGAAGTGTGAATCTCCTCCAAATTCCTCCAAATAATAAAATTCATATGAAAATTATAAGCACACCTTGGAGTTGTGGATGAACACCCACCTAAATTGTTGATGAAGACCTTCAAACTCTAAGCTCATGAAGTAGTTAAGCACTCCAAAAAGTGATAAGAGATGAAGTATGAGATTTAACCATTTGTATTTATAGGCTTATGTGTATTAGTGAAAAAATTGCCAAAATTTGTTTTTTGGAATTTGATTTTTGAAAGTCACTATTGGGCATAGAGAGTTTTTCGTGAGTTTTATTAGGATTTTACGTGGACTTTTGGAGGTTTTATTGAATTTTGATTTTAAATTTGATTTGGTTTTACATTGGATTGATGTGAACACAAGATTTGGTTGGCAAGTGTTATATGTGGTTGGAGTGCATACCCATAGCACCCCACACCCTCGATGCCAGCTATTATCCACTCCTTTTATACTCTGTTTTGTACTCCCACTTTATTTTCCTTTTGGGATCACAGTGGATTGGATCCTACTGATGTATATGTTTTGTCTCATAGGCCGATTCTAGCCTCTAATAGACGTTAAAAAGTCTTTCTTTCTTTCTTGGAGTAGGACAAGGATATGTAGAAATATCTACACCCAAATTTTGAACATATATGACCAATTTCAACCACTCTTTAGGCTACCATTTCTTGTGTTTACTTGCATGTATAGGGTGTCACCTAGTGGAAGGTTTCCCAATATTGTCCTCTACTCTCTTGGACAACTTTAGAGAGCTTCTACATCAATCTTGGAGGTCATTGTGTGGAGTCCTTCTCATACACACTTGGGGAAGAAGCTTGGGAAGTGTGGTTTTGCTGATGAAAGAGGCTGTGGAGAGCTACATAGTGGTGTGCTCGGTTGTTGCAAACACCAAGGGAGTGGGTTGTTGTGTGAGAGAGGAAGAAGAGAGAGAGACCTTCATAGAAATTTGGAGAAGAAAATGGAGAAGTTGAAGTTGAAGAAGTCCCAATCAAGTTATGAGAGTTTTGGGACCAAGACTTATTGATAAGTGACTTTTAGGTCATTTGGGCATGTTCACACATGGCGAATGACCAAAAGTCATAAAAACAATGTAAATGCCTATCAGTCCTCAGTTTGGGGTCCAAAAAATATAAGAAAACTATGTCTGGAAAGCTCTCAGAGCTAGAAGGGTCAAAATATGCAAAGGAGAATCCTTGGGGCCTTTATTCCCAACAACTTCCCACTTTAAGGACCAAGGAGGCTCCTTTAAGCTAACTCCCACCATCTATATACATAGGTGACATTGTGCCTTGGGTAGACACTTAGCGAGAGCATTTGCAAGATTCTGTGAAGTATTGACCTTATCAAAGTGATCAGGCCATCCTCTCACACCTCTCTCATAAGTGGTATCTCATATCAAAATGCTTTGTGTGAGCATGGAACATGGCATTCTTTGCCAAACATATGGGACTGTAGCTATCGTGTCCAAGAAGAGGTGCTTTTTCAAGCATCTGAAACCCACTGCACAAGCGGGCTAACCAAATGGCTTCTTTGAAAGCCTCTGTGGCTGAAATATATTCTGCCTCTATAGTAGATAGTGCTATGATCTTCTGAAGTCTAGAGCACCATGAAAATAGCCACTTCTGGACCTGTGAGTGTCCGCATCACCCTCCATGTCTGAATCACAGAATCCTTTCAACTCCAATGGACACTTTCCATAACAAGGCATTTACCTTTGGTCCCTTCCAAATATGTCAAGATAGATTTGACTCCCTCCTAATGAGCTTTGCCAGGATTAGCCATAAACTTGCTAACAACTCCCATTGAATAGCAATGTTTGGTCGAGTGGCAACCATAGCATACATAAGTGAACCACAAGCTGATGCAAATGGAACAATCTTCATGTGGTTGGCTCCATCATCATCTTTGGGAAAGTCATCCTCGGAAAGCTTAACATGTGGCTGCAATGGCACCCCAAATGGCTTAGCGTCAGCCACATTAAATCTGTCCAGCACTTTTTCAATGTACTTTTCTTGGGATAAATGCAAAATATGCTGCTGCCTATCCGTTTTTATTCGCATACCAAGAATATGCTCAGCTTCCCCAAGGTCTTTCATTGAGGAAGCAGAGTTCAGCTGCTGTTTTGGAGCATTTAGAGTGCTCTTTTTTCCCCCAGCCAGCAGCATATCATCTACATACAGCACAAGAATGATTGGGCTTCCATCTTCATCCTTTCGTGTACAAGCAGTGGTCTCTGCATGGCTTCTTTTGAACCCATGTTTGAGTTTATCTCTTCCTGCATGGCGAACTCCCACTTTTTGTTGTGCTCATGTAGTTTTGCCTCTTTATAAGTGAGAGGCTCACCCTCATCTCATAACATAATGTAATATACAGAGGGGTCATATTGTTCACAGGATCTACATTCTTTGGCAGTGGATCTACATCAAGAGGTATATCAACTTCCTCATTGTCAATGGGCTGCTGTACATCATTTCCAGCCTTGTTTTCCTCTTCTTACTCAGTGATCTACATTCTTTGGCAATGGATCTACATCAGGAGGTATATCAACTTCCTCATTGTTAATGGTCTGCTGTACATCATTTCCAGCATTGTTTTCATTATGAATAGGTGGTTGCATATGCCCTTCAGGAGCCTTTTGAGCAAGTGAGCACTCATTCTTTAAGTTGGAAGGTAAGCTACCTATGGTGAAAAGCATTTGAATAAACAGGTTCTAGTTTAAGAGAACTATTACCTTCTTGAGTTGAGGTGGCCATATCTTGTAGCCCATTTCATCTTCATCTCCATAACCCATGAAGATTCCTTTCTTGGACTTTGCATCTAACTTGCTTCTCAACTCTAGCCTTAAATGCACAAAAGTATCACAACCAAAGATGCATAGGTGGTCATATGAAGCTCGTTTTCCAGACCAAACTTCTTTCGGAATGCTATCTTTTAAGGATGTGTGAGGGGATTGATTGCAAACATGAACTGTAGTTTTCAAATACTCTCTCTAAAATCCATTAGGGAGATTATCTCTGGACAACATGAGGGAGATTTTGGGAGATTACCTGTGGACAACATGCATCTCACTCTCTCACATAAAGTTTTGTTATACCTTTGAGCCACATTGTTAGAAGAGGGGCTATATGGGACTCTTTAGCTCCCTCTTAATACTTGAATTCTTGCAAAATCTATTGAATTCAACACTCATAAACTCACCCTCATTACTATAGTAAGCATTTCAGCTTTCTACCTTTTTGGGTGGTCACAAATGCATGAAATTTCTTAAATGTAGCGAAGCCTCTATCTTTAGATTTTAACAAATAAACCCAAAGATTCCTAGAGTAGTCATCAACAATAGAAACAAAGTAAAGAGCACCCTCCGATAGATTTGGTGGGCATGCTACAAACATTAGAGTGAACAAGATCAAGCACATTAGGCATCATTGGATCCCTCTTTGTGATCTTCATATCTTGTGCATGAATATGAACTAAAGGATCATTATCTTTGGTGTAACTTGTTTCCATAGTAGCACAAAAAATATCTTTTGCATTTGACAACTCTTCAATGATGACACTAGATTCCACATTGGCCTTCTCTTTGTCCTTGTCCTAAGAGTTTTCATGTGCTTCATTCTTGGTGTCCTTTTTCTTCTTGTCACCTATGTTCTTCTTTCTTTCTAATTCAACTTTATAGTATTTGCAATCAAGCTTCTTGTGACCTTTCGTACCACATGAGTAGCAAGTCACTTCAACCTTGCCTTTGCTTTTGCTCTTGTTCCTCTCTGCATTTCCACTTTTCTTTTATGTTCTTCCTCTAGCCACATTGGCTGAACCACTGCCTTCTCCATTGGCATTTCTCTTGATTTCCTCATTCAAAATAGAACCCCTTACAACATCGAAGGTAAGATGGGTTATTCAAAAGCGAAACAATGAATGTTTCCAATGGATCATGCAAGATCATCAACCAGAAGATAGCGTTAAGCTTATCATCAAATGCAAGTAATCCCGAGTCTCGCAATTGCGAGAGGGTACTTGTAGAAGCAGATAAGTGCTCAGCTGCACTTTTTGCCTCATCAAGTTGCATATCCACTAGCTTACGCATAAGATGCACTTGATTTACAGGCGTGGTATTTTCATAGAGCACCTTAAGCTTCGCCCATACCTCAAAAGCACCTGCAAGGCCCTTCATATCCATTAAAATTTCATATGATACAGCCATATTGATATAAGTGATGGTCGTCTTATTTAGGTTCATCCACGCTACTTTTGTCACATCTTCAGGCTTGACTTCCTCAAGAGTCCTTTGCGATCTTTAAGAAAGAGTGTGCCGAGCATTCTCTCTTTCTGCGAATCAAAGCCGCGACCCTCAAATATCTTGATCTTAAACAAGTTTTTGACGTCAGAGGAGGTAGAAGCAATGTTTGCACACTGAGAGCTTCAAAATTTTACATAAAAAAGGTAAAATTCACTTGTTCTCTTGTGCACAATCACCTGATGAGACTATAACTTAGAAATGAAGTCCAAAAGCTTTTCCAAACTTAGAAAAACCAATTCTGAATTTTTTTGCAGAAAATTTCAAAAATTTCTAGCAAGCTACATAGAAAACAACATTTCCCCCCCCCCCCCCCCCCCCCCCCCCCCCCCCCCAAAAAAAAAAAAAGAAAAAAAAAAGAAAAATTCCAGCAAGCTCTAATTGCATAAAAAAACAACAAATTTGTTTTTTTCAAACATAGAAAACATATATAGATTCAAAATAGAGTCATTGGTGCTTGTTTTCACAAAAGACTCAATTTTCGAAGCATTATGATCTATAAAATTATAACCTATTGTAATAAGTTTCGAGCAAGTATGTACTTCCACAATCCTTATAGATATACTCTCTCTTGAAATGAGCGAAAGTCTCTGCAACAAAGGACCTGTAAGTGAAAAACAAGATGTGCAAGTGCTGAAAATGACATGTGGGAAAAAAGAAGCGCAATAGAAGAGGCTGTTTGCAATGAAACTCTCTGAAAAACTCAAAATTTGCTTCAGTTTTGTAGAGGGCTGAAGTAATCCCACAAAAACAACGCTTTTATCGTGAAAATTGAAGGTTTTTGTGATGAAATTCTTCCAAATGCAAGAAACTATGATTGAAGCTTAGCATAGGCTGAAGTAGAAAAGCATTTGGAGCAACTTTGTCATGATTGAACATCTCAAAGCTTTGATACTTGTTGAAGGAGGCTCTGAAGAGCTACGTGATGGTGTGCTTGGTTGCTCCAAACACCAAAGGAGTTGGCTGTTGCATGAGGAAAGAGAAACTTGCAAAGAAATTGGGACTAGAAGATTGAGAAGTTGAAGTTGGAGAAGTCCCAATCAAGTTATATGAGAGTTTTGGGACCAAGTTTTACTGGTAAGTGACTTTTAGGCCATTTGGGCATGTTCACAGGTGGCCAATGACCAAAAGTCACAAAAATAATGTAAATGCCTATAACTCCATAATTTGGGGTTCGAAAAATTATAAGAAAAATATGTCTGGAAAACTTGCGGAGAGAGTTATCACTTGGAAGGGTCAAAATATACTATCCCTAATATTTGCCTCTTCATAATCATATACACCCTTAGTCTCCTTGTCAATACCTTTGGAAGGCTCTCTTTGGCTAGTATTATTGGTGTTAGGTTTATTTTTAGATTTTGATTACTTCTTTGTACACATGTACTCTTTATTTTTAATTGTAATGATATCGAATTTTCACACACACTTGTATGTGTGTTCTTTTGTGTATATGCTTGTATCAATTTTGTCTTTTGAACTAACAAATTGGCATCAATGCATGTTTTTGTGAAGATACAAGTAAGGTCAACACCTATTGAGCAAACCCTATTTGCTCAAAGAGCATTGACTTTAGATTAAAAGCTCAAGGTTACCTTGATCAACCTTTGGTTAACTATCATCAAATTGGTCAACTTTATCTTTCAAAGTCAAACCTGGAATATGGTGGTCAAACCTACCCAAAAGAGATACTTGAACATGAGAGAAAGGTACAATCTTTAAATATTTTGATTTTTGAGTTTTATGACAAATTTGTACTTGGTGCAAGGTTAAATAGCTCATATAGGGTTTATCGTTGAGTGCTAGGTGCACAATGCACATAAACTAAAATTTGCTTTGAGTCCATTTAGAGTCATTCCAAAAGATCTAGTGAAAGATTCCAATGTCCTATGTGACTTATTTAGTGATGAAAAGCTTGAAGGAAGCTCTAATTATCCATATTGGAGTTTCATGCTTAAATATTTTATGATAGCAAAAGATTTGTGGGACTATGTCATTGGTGATTTACTTTTTCTTGAGAGTCGAAGATCTTCACCTCAAAGAGGAAGAAGAAGAGAAACATCTGGAGATGAAGCATTTACTTCCACTTTTGCACACAAACTTAGGTAGACCTGCCCAATCTTTTGGTGGTCAAGCTTCTTAAGATCAAAGTAAATGAGATTCTAGAGATGGCCAAGTTTTGGCGCTCATAACTTTTAGTAAAGAGGTCAATGATATCCCATATATGTCCTTGTACTGTATCGAAAGAAGCACGAAATAAGCTTGGGATCTTTTCTATTCATCTAATTGTTGGAAGTAAGGTAGGCCATAATAATGATAACAAGTAATCAAGATCTTTCCAACACTTAGGCCTTAGCACATACACCACTTGAACCAAATAAATTAGATGAGATGACAAGTAGAATAGAGCAAGGTTGCATCTGTTCGTGTATCAAAGATTTCGGTACCATATTTCGGTTCGGTTCGATTCGATTCCACACAGAATCTTATGTGTGATTTGTCCAATTTTTATGTGATTCAAATGATGGTTTTTTTGATACTCGATCCAAATTGTGCCAATGTACAATGTACATACATATACATATATACATACATCCCACACACACACATACATACACTATTACACACACACACACACACACACACACACACACGTGTGTGTGTGTGTGTGTGTCCAATGAGTTGTTTGCCTGAAGGGACACCCTCCTACGATGTTTGTAGTATGTTTGGCTCAGGCATATTCCATGCTAGCACAAGGCCTGCAGATGTATATTATCATTTCATATGGCAAGTATTTTTTGATGGTTTGTTCACATCAATCATGATCAGTACGCATATAACCTTTGTTGATACTCTCATAAAGAGCCAGCACATAGCACAATATGAGCATTGCTTACATTTGATGCAAGTTAAGTAGCTGAATTATGCCTCCTTGGTCCTTGGAGTGGGAAGCCATTAATGGGTGAAGCCCCCTACGATTTGGATTCAAGGCCTTTGCCACAACCATAAAACATGGAATGGAGTTTAAGTTGTGCATTTCATGTGATGTTTTTGATTGTAATCTTGACTTGCGAGTGTGAAATTCTGAGTTTTTTTTAAAGGGTTATTTTTCATTGGACTATGTCATATGAAGTTGAAATGTACATCCATTTTCATTATACCATAGAGCTCGTGCTACCTCGTTGAATCTTACTTAATATCTGAAGTCTTCAATATGCATGTACAAGCCATGCTTGTTTTGATTGAATGGGACAAAATGAGAAATAAGTGATGTTTTCAAAATGCATTGTTTGAACATGTACGGTACTGATTCCCTACTTAAGTGATTACTTTGCATACTCAAGTCGGGCTGAAGCACTCAAGGTTCAAAGCTTTGAAACATTTTAAAGTTCCCCAACTATTTAATTTGGCAATGTCTTCAGACAACTTAGTTGCCTGGATCCACCGTTTTGGAGTGGTCACAGTTTTGATTTGTAAATATTCACAGAAGGATCCTGAAGCATTCAAGGTTGAAAGCTTTGAAACGTTTTAAAAGTTCCCCAATTATTTCATTTGGCAATGCCGGGGTCCACTGTTTTGGAGTGGTCACAGTTTTGGTTTGTAAATATTCACAGAAGGATTTATTTGGGATCTTTGTTAAAGCTTCCAAGAGTTTAATTTTAAGGCTAGCATTGGTAGGCCCTTCATTAGAGTATAGAATCTTAGCCAAAGAAGAATTTAGTTTTAAGGCTAGCATTGGTAGGCTTTTGCTTAGAATGCACCCCACACAAAACCCTCCCCAAAAAACAACTGACACAAAGAAAGATCCTTACTTGTTTCTGCATCTGGTAAGAGTCAGTGGATACGAGTCATTTTATTCAAACAGTGCTTTATTGTCGGGACCATTCGCTCTTTACTGCATGGGATTTGCAACATAAATTGTGTAATGATTGCTTTGAGTGATCAGCATTTATAGGATCATCCTTTATGTTGATGAATAAAGCAGTTATGTCTTTGAGTTTATGTTACCACTGGATGCTAGAATTTTGCCAAGGTGATTAACCAACTGTGGATAGTGCTCTAACCTTCTTTTTGTCAGGAGTTGAACTGCTATTTTGTCCAGCCTATTCCGTATAGTAGTTCTGTACACTAGTAACTCTTATGTTGGATTACAGATCAGATGTTAGCTGGAAAGATTAAGGGCCAAGCACACTTCCAATTGCATGTAAGATGAAATCTATCTTACCAACCGTTAATGGCATTGCAGACCCTGAGGCACATAAGTCTGTCATTGCAAATCTAGGTCTATGGCTCAGATCAAGTGTTGTTATCTTCTGTTTACAATGATATCTTACCCCAATTCATGTTTGGCCTTTATCCTTTTTTTCTTATCTTTGCCTTTTTGTAGATGATAATGTCTACCACTATTGATGTGTGGTTCTCTCTCTCTCTCTCTCTCTCTCTCTCTCTCTCTCTCCCCCCCCCCTCTCTCTCTCTCTCTGTGTGTGTCTGTCTGTCTCTCTGTCTTTACATCGATTCTGTCGCATAGGTCGAGTTGGCCTTCTAATAGATATCAAAAATCCTTCTTTCTTCCTGTCTCTCTCTCTCTCTCTCTCTCTCTCTCTCTCTCTCTCTCTCTGTGGCCGCCCCCCCGCCCTTTCTTTCCCTTTTTTTCTCTTTTTTTTTTTCCTAGTAAGAAAAAAAATGGTCAACACTTCTGCTGTAGCTGAAGCTTCCACCATGTAATACCTGATAAAAACATTGCTATTATCCATTACTGTCAGATAATAGATCTGTTATGACTGTAGTTTATGCATTCACACTGTAAGCACATGCTCTATATTGGTTTCACGGTGACTGGTGAATGCTTGGATTGGCAATGAGCTGGATGTTGCAGATGTTTTTATTTTCTGATTTCCGTGGTTGCGGAAACTTGGTAGTGATGATGAGCCAGAAGTGCTCTGCTCTTCAATTGAATTCAGATTGTAATGTAAAAGAAACTTGATGGTTCATTCTGTAGTTATTCTATCAAACTGATTTTCATGTTGAATATGATAGATTTTGAATGCACCAGGGGGTCTGTTCCCTGACAGGCTTTTTAAAGATATGGGAAGAAGCTTGAAGATGCTGTACAATTATGGGAAAATGTGTGTTGAATGACTGGTTTTCTTGGTCTATTCAAGGGAAATCCGAAAACCATTAGGGCTGTTTTGAAAATTGACAGTAATGACGAAAATGATTGCTTTTCAAATTACAAATAGTGATGCCATTTCCATGACCATTACTGCAATTTCTGCAATGTAATATTTTTTTATATTAATCACACGAGAAGTTTCAATAATTTAATTCAAATGGTTTGTTTTCTCTTCACACACCTTGAATTTTTCAATTGAGATTTCTGTTCTCTGGATCAAGTGGTGTACATCTACGTAATCTGTAAGATACCTTGCATGCTACATGAAAAATTTGTGTTCTGATTGTCACTTAGTATCTTGTTATATTTCTGAATGACCATATGTACTGGAGGTCAATATACCTTAATATGAAAGGCTTGGTCTGACTGTCTTGATAAGAAGTCAGAAATTTATAATGAGCTGGTTGCTATGTGCCACTTGTTATCTCAGAAGTTGCGTTCTACGTATTCCCCAAATTATTCAGTGCTTAGTAACATAGTGTGGTTTTTATTTCAGAAAATGAAAGGTTCGATGCATTACAGTATGATTTTTTCGGAGGATCTCTAGGTCAAGAGGTTGAGCTTGGTGGCCTCGATGAAGAAGATGAAATTATATTGAGTGCTGGCACTTTTGAGGATGATGAGAGGAATTCAGTTCCTACCCATGACAAAGAGGTAATTTATATTATTTTTTGTAGGATCTGAACATGATATTCTTGTTTTTTGTGATGCTATTTGAGGTTAGAACATTTGATTTTTCCACAGGCTGAGGTATTGGATACTGATTTTGCTTCAGACGGTCTTTTTGACATCTCTCATGTCAACCATTCATTTAGGGTAAGCTTTTCTTTTGGAGTGGCCCATGCTAATGCTCCTACTGAGAGAAGCAATCTGCGCCAATATCTAATTTTTCCTTTAATTTTTATAATGTTTCTGTGAAAGTGGTTAAATGAGTTGTCCATCTTGTTGCCTATGGATGCATATACTGAAGCACTGCCATTGGCTGCTCATCCTCCTTATCAGTCTCCTTATCCTGTGCTGTGATGCTTGTATTTCATTCAATCTGTCAGCGATCTGTTTCAAGCGGCCATATGTGTCCCGCTATGTATTGCTTTCAACAACTGTATATTATCTACTCCCTTCAAAATAGAATGTTGAAAGTCTTTTGTTTTTGAAACTAAGGAATTCCCCTTGAAACTCACTTATGTATAAATAGTCAGTTTCTGTAATTTGTTGATAAAAGGAGAATAATGGAGTTTAAATGTCTTTCAAGATTGAGAACTCGAAAAGATAGGATACTGGCAAGAATTGGAGATGAAAATCAATTTCTAGCATTTATTCGCACCACTTCTGTTTATATGACAATAATTTACAGCTTTGAGAGAATAGAAGTTATGCATTAGAGCTATTCTGAAGTGGAAGGACACCTTCAGAGATGCTTCTCTAAGCGCACATGGAAGAAATGTAGAGAGAAATGTAATGAACTGAAGTTTTAGCAGAAATATAGCAATTAAAAGCTGAATCTTGCTTGGCCATGTAATATTCAACAAGGGATCACCTCCTTTGAATTTCTAGAAGAGGAGTTCTAATGGCTATCCATGTGTGAGTAACAAGAGGGCAAGCGTACAAAGGCTGTGAGGTGGCTGGAAATGTAAGAGAGGGACTCAAAATATAGACATCCAGTTTAGGAGGGCTTGTATTTTTATGGAGGAGTAGGCACATATGAGGTGTGAAGCTATGCAGATGAGAGAAATGTCCAAAAAGTAAGATGCCTAGTTCTTTTTTATCTTTTATTGTGTTGCTGGTCCTCAATCTGTGTCCCAAGAAGGGTTCTTAAATTCAGACGCTTATCCAGGTTCAGTGGATCTTAAAAAATGGAGTCCAAAAGTTCAATGCATTAGTTCAAGGCAATCAAGCTTCAAGGGTTCTTATTCCTTTACATCCAAGTTGAGGTCTAAAATTTTGTCGGAATCTATAGTGAGTATTATATTCTGTGGAAAGTTAAAATCCAAAAAATAAGAAATTTATTCTTTAATTGTGCAAAATTTATAATACATAGTGAAATGTTAAAAATTTGTTTTTGGACTACCATGCTTTTTTCAGAACTCTCATTGAACAAAATTATTAGAAAGTCTTTCATTAGGATTCCGAATAATTTTGACATCAGGCTTACCCCTTTAAATAATGACTCTGAGTGAAGGCACATCCTAGCATGAAACTAAGTTGCTTTTGTATCTTTAAATCTATGTGCGTGCGCGCGCGCACACACACACACACACACACTCTCTCTCTCTCTCTATTCATCCTTATTAGTATGATTTGTATGTGTGGTCCATTAAATACAGCAATGGTTAATACTAAGTGGGATTTCATGCATAGGTTGTGTATGGAGGTTATATGAAACGTGTAATTGACTTTTTTGAGATAGTATATTCCAGATTTATTGTTTTGCTTGCTTGCATTTCAAGGTTCATAGAGATGTTCTTTTGACTCAGATTCAGAGGGATACACTATAGGTAGCATGTCATGCTCCATGCTGTTCGGGTTAGCAATGAGACGACTTTGGAGCTCATAGATGTTAGGCATCAAGTATTATTTCTTAGCAGGGAGGTAGTGATGGGAAAAGATTTTACTAGAAGTTGCAATGAAGTTTCAAATGATGCAATCATTATAACTGGGGGATTAGAGTCATAACACATGCTGCAACATAGAATCACTCTGAGGATGCTCTTGATGAAATCAAAATCATGAATCAACGTCTAAATCAAGATACAATAGTTATAATAATTATTTGTGAGTAATAAGCTTGATCCTCATACAAAGATACAAAAATAAGAGATACATATTATCCATACATCTTATGAATTATAATGCATATAATTTTATAAAACGTGTTCATGTTACATTAGTCAACTAAGATCGTTTGGATTTTGACGTCAACACTATCAATATGATTGAGTCTGGAGGTAGGGAAAGGGAAGTGTAGGGAATATATTATGGTTAAACTGTATGTATCACCTCTGCAGATCGTAGTTGGTCAACAACATGTTATCAACATCCTTAGAAATACTTCAAAATGATTGATTAACAAATAAGTAAATCAGCATATGTTATGGTAACAACTGCAAATATGTAATAATCTCATCAGCATAGGCGACCAGCAGATATTCATTGACAGCAGTGAATTGATCCAACAAACAATCAGTATGTATAGAGAAGGTGAATCATCAGACTAGCTGATATGCACCATATAATAATTGATTAACAGCAAAGAATTGCAATATCAACAGATAAAAGTAATGCAACAGAAGCAGGACGATTGGCAAGTATAGAGAATAGGAAAAAAGCTGTAATTTTAGAACAAACCGGCCAGATACAAGAAGTAGATGTGTAATGTGATACGCAATTGCTGAGGCATGTCAGTTATATAGACATACATGCACCTCTAGAATTCGCAATGTTGTCCTCTGAATTTGTTGTAAAGTCAAAGAGCATATTTGCTTTTATAAAACTATAGCATGGGTAAAATTTTGTGTGTAAAAAAGTAAGGTTAAAAACTGAAAGAAAAAATTTAGGGTTTTCCATAGTAAAATTTTAGATGTAAGAAGTCTCCAAACTTACTTAAGGTATATGGGGTACACAATATAAAGTTATTAGAAAGAGTTTCTAGGACTCTATAATTCTAAATGTAGAAAATGAGCTCATCCAAAATTGATTTTTCCCTACGATTCCCACCTTAAATTCAATGCTGGTGGAGGAACAAAAATGGCTAAACTTGGGGAAGCTTCCTTCTTCTCATTTTTCTTCTTCTTAGTCCTCTTCCTCAAAGTACTCGACAAAGATTATTCTTCTTGTTGATCTCCAAGGTCATATTTATGAAGATATTTGGGACGAATATATTAAATCTAATGACCTGGATTCTCTCTTCAAATTGTGTGAATCTTCAAGATAAATTGGGTGATCTGAACAGATTGAATGCTTAAAAGAAATAGAGCATAACCAAACTTCAAAAGGATTTGAAGGTGGATCTGAGTGTTTTGATTATGAGAACAAACTGAAATAGTCATAGATGCTTGCTGATTTTGTGTATCTTTGATTATCATGCTTATCACATTCATTCAATGCAATGAATTATTTCTTCACAAGATTTGAAAATATAATCTAAACTTAGTTGTCTTTAACAATACATGTTTCTCCATTAAAGATAACCACAGTTCTCTTTATAAGCATTGGAAAGTTTGAAGCATCTTTGATCTTCCTTCTCATTTGTTTATTCAAGTCCGTGAATCGCTAGACTTTTTGGCTTCTTCAGCTTTAAGCTTCTTACACTCTGCAATATTATGTCTCTTGTTCTTACAACAATGATGAGTTCTTGGTTTTTGGATGATGATCTTGCTCTCTAGTATATATTTTTGTCGAGAACTCTTACCTATAAATGTCTTCTTAACTTTTGTGAGCATAACAATATTTTAACTTGATCTTTGTGCTAGATTTTGTTTAGTCTGTTCTTTTTGCAATAGGAGTTCTTGAATCTCTGAAGTTGGACATTATCATGCAAGGAAAGAGTAATTATGTTCAGAATATTGGATATGAATCTGGTAGTGAGTGTACAATGATGGTAATCGATTCTTCATTATCCATAAGTACATTTATGTCCTCAAATCATGGTCAAGATTCTAAATGTCTATAGGGTGCTCTTGCATGCTTTGACCTTCCATACATATGCTATTATATTGTCGTCATTGTTTTCTTGCAACATTTTTGGATTGAATAACCCCTTACTTATCCCAAGCACCAAACTATTTTCTTCTTTGACTTCTTGTAAATCATGAGAAACATAAAGATTCTTAACCATTTAACTCCATAGTGGATAATTTGCAAGGTCATTTGACTTATCATCAACACTAGGAACACGTTGGATATTTGTTTGAACTTCTATGCCTAGATGTATGGAAACAAGCTAAACTGAATTTTGAATCCAATTTCTTTGAACTTCAATTGAACATGTACTAGAAACATGAACTAATCTCACAAGGAAGATTGAAATCGATCCTGAGACTGAAAGTTGCACAAATTGAGATGAAGATTGATTAAACTGATCAATAAATTTTTGATGGACTTGCTGTCCAATCTGTTGTACTTCCAAGTCTTGACATTGACTTGTTGTTGACTTGATGTCCACCTTTTGGATTTTCCTCCGCTTCAAATTTCAAGAGTAAGTCTTGAAGCAACAATAGGAAAAGCCAGCAATTCACTTATAATCTATCATGATGAACAAATCAAAGTAGCACAAGGTTTGAGGGATCAGGATGATAAGCAAATCATAGGAGTAGAAATCTGAGGGATCAACAGAAGAATTATAGATAGTAGCCACAAAATCTTCCTTTCAATATCAGGTAACCTTTTTGCAAAGAAAATGGAGTGGGGCTTTAAAGTTGCAGCAAGTATAGTGCTGAGAGCAATTGTAGTAGATGCATTCTGCTAGCTTGCTTACTGACATTGAAAATTAATTGTTGTTCAAAAAGCTAAATTAACCTTACTCTGATATAAATTCAACGAAATATATCATGGTTAAACCCATATGTACCATCTCTATAGGTCTAATTGATCAACATGTTATTGACATATTTAGAAGCACTTAATAATGATTGACCAAGGTCCAACAGATAATTCAGCAAGCATATGTCGATTATAACAAGAACAAATATGTAATAATCAGATCAGCATAGATGGTCAACACAAATAATGCAAATGGACAATAGAGGATTCATCCAACGATCCATCAATATGCATAAAGAACTCGAACTAGTTAAAATACACCAGATAATAATTCACTGTTGGAAAACAATGTCAGATTGACCAACTACCAGCAAACCCTAATTTCTGAAGATAGTCAATGGTCAGATATTTTAATTGCAGATTCTTAAAGTCTCATCAAGAGCTTTCAAATGATATAACGTTAACCCATTAGAGACTTTAAAACCTCCTTTAAAAGCCAAGCCCTAATTCGTGCCCTTATTGTGATTTTCCACGTTTATAAAAAAAAAAAAGGCTAGACACATGATAATGTTCTACTGATTCTTGTGAGTAGTTGCTGGTGATTTTCAGGTTTTCTTCACTTGTTGATGCTGTAATCAGGTTTTTACCTACTACTCGAAATCTTGGAGAAGATGTTCCTTGTAAGAAATAACAATAGTGGAATAGATGAGTAGACAGAGTTGAGAAAAAATGCAGACAAAGTGAGACGCACACTAAGAGATAGGGAAAAGTCTAGAGGAAAAAACCTAATCGGGAGAGACAAAATAGTCGGTAAAATATACATTGGACAATATTTCCTCGATCAGAAGTCTAATCATCTCGGCCCTACGGGCGGTGGGGGATAAGGGGGCAAGCCCCCTTTTGCATTCTCCCTCGTTAAGGTTCTATGCGGTAATCCCATGGCACACAAAGCCTTTATTTTCTCCTTGAATGGCAACAAAATGGCCCACAAGTTTATGCCCTACCTAATCTAATGGCTAGGCTCACAAATATCATCTATTACCATCAATGGTCACACATAGACCACATCTAACATGGAGGTTGGGGTTCCACACATGGCTTGACTCTCACAATGGCTTCTCCTCATAATGGGGGCTTTACAACGTAGAGCATGATGGATCATTTGTGGTCGCGTGAGGGTGGAGTAGAGTATATCTAACACCCCTTCCTCAATGTCCACCCTGCGATGAATTGCCTCCTTGGTCCAATGCCAAGCTTTGGAAAGTGTTGATGAAGTTGCTCTCTCCCAAGAGCCTTGGTTAAGATGTTTGCTCCATTTTCTTCAGTTGGACAATAGCTTATCTCCATGACCCCCGTCCCTCGAT
>MU263606.1:0-30000 GCA_020310875.1 Ceratopteris richardii
CTCTCTCTCTCTCTCTCTCTCTCTCTCTCCCTCTCTCTCGTCTCTCTCTCTCGTCTGCTCTAAGCTCATTCTCTCTGCCCATTCATATCCTAGTCCCTCTCTCTCTCTCTCTCTCAATCTCTCTTCCTCCTCTCCTCTCTCTCTCTCTCTCTCTCTCTCTCTCTCTTCTCTCTCTCTCTCTCCTCTCTCTCTCTCTCTCTCTCTCTCTCTCTCTCTCTCTCTCTCTCCTCTCTCTCTCTCTCTCTTCTCTCCTCTCCCTCCCTCCCTCCTACCCTCTCGCCCATCAGTCTTGCCTCTCTCTCTCTCTCTCTCTCTCTCTCTCTCTCTCTCTCTCTCTCTCTCTCCTCTCTCTCTCTCTCTCTCCTCTCTCTCTCTCTCTCTCTCTCTCTCTCTCTCTCTCTCTCTCTCTCTCTCTCTCTCTCTCTCTCTCTCTCTCTCTCTCTCTCTCTCTCTCTCTCTCTCTCTCTCTCCTCTCTCTCTCTCTCTCTCTCTCTCTCTCTCCCTCACTTCCTACCCTCTCGCCCATAGTCTTGCCTCTCTCTCTCTCTCTCTCTCTCTCTCTCTCTCTCTCTCTCTCTCTCTCTCTCTCTCTCTCTCTCTCTCTCTCTCTCTCTCTCTCTCTCTCTCTCTCTCTCTCTCTCTCTCTCTCTCTCTCTCTCTCTCTCTCTCTCTCTCTCTCTCTCTCTCTCCTCCACACATCCCTCGCCATCCCCTCCTATCCCCTCGCGTTGTCCCCGCTGCCACCTCCCCCCGCCAACAGGCTCATGCACAACCCTCCCCCCGCCCTCCTATCCCAGTTGCCACCCCAATCCACCGCTCCTACCCCCACCCTCAGCCTCCGCCTCCCCCCCACCCGTCGTACCCCTGCCCTCAGCCTCCGCCTCCCCCCCACCCCTCCTACCCCCGCCCTCAGCCTCCGCCTCCCTTCCACCCCTTCTACCTACGCCTGAGCCTCCGCCTCCCCCCACCCCTCCTACCCCCGTCCTCAGTGTAGAGGAGGTACTGGGGTATGTACTTTTAACAAGAGCATGCAGCAAGCATTCCAGTACTTCACCTACTCTAGGGAGGTTCTCCTTAGGGACATATACCCTTTAACACTTCTGTGAGGAGGCAGATATCAATAATGGAACAGAGTTGTGAATACTGAAGAAAAGAAAAGTTAATGACAAAATGACAATAATAGAAGACCTTCCACTCCTTAGTTCGAATCCAATGATTACGTTATTGGCAAAAGAGATGCTTCAAAAGTTCATGCTTCTGGACTAAGATGCCACTCCAGAACCATACAACATCAATTCAAGGGATTCTTCAATACAATGGACCAACTATATGGAGAGAAGCACTGAATCAATTCAAATTGTGGAGAATTGCTCTAAGGATCAGGGCATAAAAAATAACAATGACTCACACAAAATGACAACCAAGCCACTCTCTTCCCACTATAGTGCTATTAGCCCTCCACTGGGAAGCCCACGCTTTGTATTCACACCATAGAGTAACTTCCTACAGCAGGCATGAAACCACAAAGTGCCAAGATGAGGACCTCTGTACTCAGGTATGCAAATGTGTATATATGAATGTCTCAAATGAACACAACTCCCTTGTTTTAATAGGCTCCAAATAGGCCAAGAGGGCCTTGCCAATTCCTCATGTCCACTGATCATGGGCCGGTTGATTACCCAAGATTGGAGGGGTAGATCAAATATTCCACTTGATTTGAATTGGATCCACAAAAATAGGCAGTCGTCATGAGTGGTTGGCGGCAACAGTCATTTCTCCACCTCCACCTTTACTAGTTGCCTTTTACATTTTTACTTTCATTCTTAGATCCTCATTTTATGCCGCGCATGGTATTGGAATGACCCATTGAGTGTGATGGGTGGAAGATTGATTTCACCAATCCAAGAGCCCCAATGAATATATTAGCTCACCTGTTTGTCATTTCCCCACTGATTGAATCCCCAGGCAATTCAAATGAAGCTAATTGGTTTACGATTAAAGGCAGTCCCATCAAAATACTTTCCCTTTAGGGCAGCAGTTTGGGAAAATGGCACTCTAGCAGCTGTCGAACTGTCTGCCTTGATGGAAAGGCATGTGGATTGATAATAACATCTAGATTCATGCCTTGAATTGTGAAAACTCCCTTTTGATCATGGTTGTTGGGCAGGGAGAGAGAGAGAGAGGGAGAGAGAGAGAGAGGGGGGGTCGTGGGATGGAGGGGCGGGGGAAGAGAGAGGGGGCTGAGGGAGAAGGGGGTGGCGGGGGGCTGAGGGAGAGGGAGGGGAGGGGGCTGAGGGTGGCGGAGGTCTGAGAGGGAGGGGGGTGGCAGGGGGCTGAGGGAGAGGGAGGGGAGGGGGGCTGAGCTGGAGGGGGCAGGCGGGGGACTGAGGGGGAAGGTGGTGGCGGGAGAGAGAGGAGAGGGGAGAGAGATAGAGAGAGAGAGAGAGAGAGAGAGGAGAGAGAGGAGGGGGCGGGGCTCTGGCACGCAGAGGCGGGGGGGGTGTGGAGATGGTGAGGCGGGGGGGGGGAGGGGGAGGGGTTGTGGAGGTGGATGGTGGGGTGTGGGGCCACGGGGTGGGGAGGAGAGGGGGGCGAAGGCTTGTGGGGGGTCGAGGGGGAAGAGAGAGAGATAGAGAGAGATAGATAGAGAGAGAGAGAGAGAGAGAGAGAGAGAGAGAGAGAGAGAGAGAGAGAGAGAGAGAGAGAGAGAGAGAGAGAGAGAGAGAACTGGGGGGTCCGCGGGGTGGGGTGGGTGGGTGGGGGTGGCGGGGTTGGTGGGGTGGGGTGGGGGTGGCAGGGCAGGGAGTTGTGGAGGTGGAGGGTGGGGTGTGGGGCCGCGGGGTGGGAAGGAGAGGGGATGGTGGAGGGTTGCAGGGGGCGGAGGGAGAAGAGAGAGAGAGAGAGAGAGAGAGAGAGAGAGAGAGAGAGAGAGAGAGAGAGAGAGAGAGAGAGAGAGAGAGAGAGAGAGAGAGAGAGAGAGAGAGAGAGAGAGAGAGAGAGAGAGAGAGAGAGAGAGAGAGAGACGAGAGAGAGAGAGAGAGAGAGAGAGAGAGAGAGAGAGAGAGAGAGAGAGAGAGAGAGAGAGAGAGAAGAGAAGAGAGAGAGATAGAGAGGGAACTGGGGGGGTCTGCGGGGTGGTGTGGGGGTGCGGGGTCAGCCGGGTGGGGTGGAGGTGGCGGGGTTAGCGAGATGGGGTGTGGGTGGCGGGTTACGGGGGAGGGGAGGTGGCGGGTACGGGGTGGGTTGCGGGGTGGGGAGGGAGATAGAGAGAGAGAGAGAGAGAGAGAGAGAGAGAGAGAGAGAGAGAGAGAGAGAGAGAGAGAGAGAGAGAGAGAGAGAGAGAGAGAGAGAGAGAGAGAGAGAGATAGAGAGAGAGAGACAGAGAGAAAGAGAGAAAGGACGGGAGAGAGAGAGAGAGAAGGACGGGAGAGAGAGTCAGAGAGAGAGAGGGGAACTGGGGGAGGGTCCGCGGGGTGGGGTGGGGGAGTCAGTGGGATGGGGTGCGGGGTCAGCGGGGTGGGGGTGGCGGGTTGCGGGGGAGGGGGAGGTGGCGGCTTCGAGATGGGCTCCGGGGTGGAGAGAGAGAGGGGGAAACACAACAGACCTCCACATCAAGTCATTGCACCGCCCCAGTGCAACCTGCTTATTGAAAAATAAAATAGTCTTCAAATACTAAATGAAAATGAGGTATGTATAGTGGTTGGAGTTCTACCAATTGAACTTAACATTAATTCAGGTACTTTTTCACCCTGGAGATATTGACCAGGGGAATCCTTTTACCCTGCAAATCCTCCAAATGCACTACGCCATGTGGTAATACCTTGATCATCCTATATGGTCCTATCCATTTGGATGCCAATTTAGTTGAAAGTGCTGGAACTTGATGCACTAAAACCATGGATCCTTCCTGAACTTCATTGGACCTAAGATACCTCTCGTGAAGTCTCTTGCGCTCTTCTTGTGTTACCTAAAGTTTTTGCATTGCTCCTTCTCTGTATTCTTCTAATGCTACCAATCTCTCAATGGAAGGTTGAGTTTTAATGGTTTTGGTTCCCATTTCCTTTCTGATAATGAACTCAAATTGGGCCAATGCCTCTTTTCCATATACTAAGCGGAATGGAGTCTCACCTACAGTTCCCCTTCTTGTAGTTTTGAAAGCCCAAACTGCTCCGATCAATGCTTGTGGCCAGAGGCTTTGATGATCGAAGGATAATTTGCAAAGCAATCCAATCAGAATCTTATTGGAGCTCTCTGCTTGGCCATTTTCCCTTGGATAGTAGGCACAAGATGTTTTATGAAAAACCTTGTATCCGTCAAATGTGAATTGGAGCAATTGATTTACAAAATGCGTGCGCCTATCACTAGTGATTTCGAGTAGGCACCCGAATCTTGAAAAAATACATTTATACAAAAACTTAGCTATTGTTAAAGTTGTGCAATGTGCCATAGCCTTAGCCTCAATCCATTTCATTGCATAGCATGTGGCCATCAAAATATACTTCTTACCCCCGGGTTGACTAGTTGGACTAATTGGTCCTATGAAATCAAGACCCCATCGTTCAAATGGGAGCCATCCTGTAGATATGACTAATGATTGGAAATTCAATCTGGTTGGCGTAGGAGCACACCTCTGGCAGATGTGGCATTCTTTAGCGAACTTGATCGCATCCTTGTAAATATGAGGCCACCATAGTCCCTTGTGGATGATTCTGTGAGCCAATTCTTCCCCCCTTAGATGTCCTTCACTGTGTGCAGCCTCTAGCAAAAGATTTACCTCCTCTGGATAGACACACTTTCTCAAGATATCATCTTGACAGTATTTATATAAATTTCCATTTATAAGAGAATATGCTTTGGTTTTCAGGAGCAATCTTCTCTTTTCTATAGGTGTCAAGTGTTCTGGGAGTTTTCCAGTAGTGAGAAAATGGAGAATTCCATCATACTAATCAGTCTGAGTTGCTACTAGAAATAGATTACTATCCACCTGTTCATCATTAATACCTGTTGCCTTCTCGCTCATTGCAGTCCTGGACACTTGATCTGCCATGTAGTGCTCTTTTCCTAGCTTCATATGGATTCATATAGTGCTCTTTTTCTAACTCACGGCGAAGTTGGGCTACTTCATCATCAGTGCGACGTAGTGGTGGGAAGACCATCTCTTCTTGTTGATTTTGTTGCATTCTCAAAGCCTCCAATTCCTTCCTTAGTTGCCCAATAGGATCTAGTTCTGCACCATAATTCGATTGTGTATCCCCTTCAAAATGTTGCCTAGCTTCTTCAATGCGTGATGATGCTGCAACAAAATCATTGAGAGTTGCATCCAATCTAAGAGACTCACGTAGAGTCTGCTGAGATGACCTAGGCAGAGCTTTTTCTATCCATTTTTTAACCAAGAAGTCACCTGGAGCATGTGGCAGATGTGCAACAAGTGCTTTTGTCCTAGTGTGAAGTTCATGAAAGGATTCACCTGATCTTAACTTTAGGTTCTCTAGCTGGTCTAGAGCTCTTTCCGAAGAATCACTAGGTCGAAATGTCTATGAGAACGCCGTCTTCAGAGCCTCCCATGTAGCAAAATGGCCATCTGCATATTGACTATACCATTTATCCGCAAGGCCTTCCAATGTGGATGGAAAGAGTACTAGCATTGCATCCTCTCTATTGTGTAGACCTCGTCCACAGCATAAGGAGATGAATCTCCTCACATGATCATCAGCATCCTCATAAGCTTGTCCTTTGAAGGTAGGGAACTTGATGTTGAGTCTGGAGATTAAATGAGAAATATCTTCCATTTGCACTGGTGTTTCTTCTGACGTATGTGAGGAGAAGTCTAAGGTTCTCCTATGCTTTTCCTTTGACAATGGTGTCACACCCAAATCAATAGATAAATTCAAGGAGGGTAGAGGAGAGGTAGGCTCACTAGTCCTGGATATGGCTAACTTTTTAAGGCTCCTTCGTACAAGAAGAGACTCCTTATCTGCTCGCGTATGGGTCATGTACCTACTTGCAAATGCAATAGGGCAAAAATACCTCTCACACAAATGCAAGTGTCCCACTGGGCATCCCAAACTGTAGAGGAGGTACTGGGGTATCTACTTTTAACAGGAGCATGTAGCAAGCATTCCAGTTACTTCACCTACTGATGGGAGGTTCTCCTTAGGGAAATATACCCTTTAACAATTCTGTGAACAGGCAGATATCAATGATGGACCAGAGTTGTGAATACTGAAGAAAACAAAAAGTTAATGACAAAATGACAATAATAGAAGACCTTCCACTCCTTAGTTCGAATCCAATGATTACATTATTGGCAAAAGAGATGCTTCAAAAGCTCATGCTTCTGGACTAACATGCCACTCCAGAACCATACAACATGAATTCAAGGGATTCTTCAGTACAATGGACCAACTATATGGAGAGAAGCACTGAATCAATTCAAATTGTGGAAAATTGCTCTAAGGATCAGGGCCTAAAAAATAACAATGACTCACACAGAATGACAACCAAGTCACTCTCTTCACACTATAGTGCTAAAAGCGCTCCACTGGGAAGCCCACGCTTTATATTCACACCACAGAGTGACTTCCTACAGTAGGCTTGAAACCCCAAAGTGCCACGATGAGCACCTTTGTACTCACGTATGCAAATGTGTATATATGAATGTCTCAAATGAACACAACTGCAAGAGAACAAGGATTACGACCACCACATGCTAGAGAGATCCCTCTCCTCCCAACCAAATGCCTCTATATATAGCTCTCTCCAAGGGACTGCCTTCTTGGGCAGGTGGATACTAACCATCCAAGTGTCAGCCATGTAACTACATGTGCGCTAAGTGTCCCAGTTAACTCGAGTTAACTCAAGTGGATGCTTCTAGAAGGCTCTAGAGCTCTTTGGGCAAAACACTCTCCCCATGTTCCCCATAGGGATTGAACCCAAGACCTCCTCCTTCACATCCTTGAGACTTAACCACTAAGCTAAGTGGATCACTTGTTCACAAGAGCACAAGACCTCCTAGTAAGTCTAAACTCGAGATCTTTGGTCATACACACGGATGACCAAACGGTGTCCGATTTCAGATCTGTCTGAACCGGCTAGACCCTTGGATCATAGACTTACTTTATTACATTCTTTCCCCCTTGGAAAAGATTTTTGTCCTCGAAAATAGAGCTATATACATACTGTAGGCAACCCCCGAGCCTCATGTTCTAAAACTGGAAGAACATGGTCATGTTCTAGAACTGGAAGAACATGTCTCATCTCTGTGGTGGCATCCTTGCCCAAATGATTCAAAACACTATCTGGTTTTGTACTTTGATGAACGGGACAAAGTACAAACTAGTGAAGAATAATGAGGGTGGATCTAATGACATCCCTGGCTAATTCACAGTTTCTGGATGTGCGATCTAGGCACAAACATGTGAACTAGGTGGATTCAAATTACTAGTCCATTTCTAGGCATAACTGGTGCATGGGCTTAGTAATGAAGGTGGGATTCTTATCCCTCGCAAGACTTTGAGAATTCTTGAGTCACTTGAATTTGTTTTGGAGAACTTGAAGTTTGGTTGTCCCATACATCTAACTTTAGATGTTTGTACAATGGTGTACTTTTATCTAACAGTTACTTGATTTTTTCACCCGACTAGAGGACTACTTTGTCCCAATGAGTTGAAAAAATCCTATGTAAACTATAGGAGAAAGTTTACCATTTCGGTGGAATCAACCATACTAACTTCACCAATTCAAATTCAAAATGAAAATTGTCCAACTTAGGACACTTTTCTCAAAGACTTTTAACTGAAAGTTCTTGGGAATTGTCAATCTGATGAGCAATTCCTAACTTCCCTATTCTAGAGTATACTGGACTCCAGGAAATCATTTATGCTATAACTTGAAGCAAACTCAAATGAATAAGTCCACTTAGACTTATCATCTTTTGAAGATTGAAAAGGTTCTTGTACATAACATCTATCTAGGATGTTCAAGTTAGTTATTTTATTCTAACCGGCTAACCCTGGTCTTTTGCAAAAAGGAATCAGATACTATATCTGAGTCAATTTCAAAAGATTTGGAAAGCGGAAAGAAATAACTAAGACTCTGTACAACCAATTCAAACTTCGAATATACATAAACGTGCTATGAGTCAAAGTCTAGTTGACTCAAGACTTTAACTTTTCACAGATCTATTTCAACAAGGTATTGAAGCATTGTCTTTATCTTGAAGAGAAATAAGCTGGATTCTCAAAAAGATTCAAAGAAAATAAAAAACATCATCCAACCACAAGATACTAGTGTGGTAACCAACATCAGTGTGTCAACCCATTGAGGTTTTGTCGATGAGTTTTGTATTCAAATAATGCTTCGCTTGAGACTAAGTTCAAGTCACATTCAATCTTATTGACTCTTAATTGTGAATGCAATTCTTGTGCATTTCTTTGAGTCAAAAGAGTGAATTTATCAAGTTACACTAGGAACTTGATGCTTGACTTACTCAATTAAATCTTTAGTTGAAAAGATCAACTCAAAATCAAAGTCCAACTTCTGTCATAAATTTATCAAATATTTCTGATCAATAACACTTAAGCTTGAAGTGTTTTAAGAAGATCTTGGAAGTTACTTACTTCATATCTTCAGTTTCCTTGATCTTGAAGTCGTCTTGAAGTATCTTGAGATTCTTCTTGAATTTAAATCTCCTTCTTTGAAGTTTTAATGTCCTTGAAGATCAAACCGAACTTCAAGATCCAAACGAAAACTAAAAGATAATCATCATCTCACGGTCCGATGTCCCATACCATCTTTCCTACATCAATCTGAGTATAAAATCTGGTGTCCCATACCACCCTATTTTATACTCACATTGACATGTGAGTGAAGTTTATCCTAAAGTCTACAACATCTCTAGATAGAGAACCTTCTAGCTTTAATTCTTGACAAGAATTTCGCAGTTTCAGGCACTATCTCTATCTTGATATTCTAGGTTTTAATCCCTTGACACGATCGTTTCACGATCTTGTGCTTAACCTCGAGAACTTGAAAACCTTTAACAGAATATCTCCAATCCTTTTTTGCTAAGGTTTTCAAATGAAAACCAATCAGAATTCCAAGTACTTGAATTTTTCAAATTCAAGTTCAATTGGTTATTTTGACCAATTCTGTAGCGACAAGAGCTTTTGACTTCTTGTCTTTAGATTCCTTTCTACTAATGCTTTTAGGTACCTATCCTGGCCAGGACTTTTATAGGAATCTCTCTACTGCATAAGTCTGAGCATCCGCTCATGCTTTCTGGATTTGTACCAAAATCCCTTTTAAGAATAGATAAACGTTTATGTTTTACCTTCCATAGACTTAAGTACCGTCTTCACGGTTGCAGACTACAATTTTGGAATTCCTTCACTCTGTTCATACTTGGAACAGCTTACTTTTTTCACAATTTTCCAATCGATAAATGGAACTTGAGTGAATCATTCCTAAAAAAAAAAAAAAAAAAAAATTTATTGCCAATACTTGGGCAATCTACAGAGTAGTTCTAGTCGCACATTCTTGGACAATCATGGACAAGTTTGATCAATTCTGGTTGATACTTGTGACAAAAATAAAGACTTAGTCTTTATCTTTAAGATCTCTTAAACTATCTTAAGCTTCTTTGCTTACCTGCAGGATTTTTTAGAGATCTTTCCCTCAACTTAAGTCCAAGCATTTTCTAATGCTTTTCAGATTCCAAAACTAAGAATCTTTGATATACCGTTAGGTTATATCACTTATTTGGACTTAAATACCAAACCTGGTGGTAAGGGATTTGCTGGGAACTACTTGCTATAAAACTTTTCTTGAAAGATGCTAGTCTCACGTCTGGGGAGATTTTTCTTTCAAGAACTTTTTTGATTCCTACCAAGGAATCAAGTAATACTAAGCTAGTGATTCACCTTGGAATCTTTTGCTTTCCAATCTAATGATTCATCTTGGAATCTTCTCTTTTACTGGAAAGATCTTCAAATGGAATTCTAGACTTTTGGATAAGACCAGACTTAAGGCTTTGCTTGTCCAAAAGACAATTCTCAATTAATTAATGAAATAGTTAATTAGACTCTTTCATTAGCTTATCTTTACGAAAGAGCTTAATTTCCAAAGATTAGTTGGCTTGGATCTCTTGTTTAAGCTTTTCTTATCTTAAAAACCACCAAGCATACCTTTCTTATGTTTAGAAAAGTGCTTTAATAAAGTCTCCATGCGAAAACTTTACATCAGCAAATAATGCTTGGAATTGTTTACTTAATCTTATAAAAGATATTCTTGATTTTTATAAGATTCAAGGCTTTACCACTGAAGCTAATCTTTTAGGAAAGAACTTGTTTCCTAAATTGTCAGGAAATCTATATCTGTTTCAAAAATTTGAATCATTTCATTAATTGTCATGAATTTAGGAAATTACTTGATTCCTAAAGATCAATTAATATTTATCTTTCTTTTTAAGCCTTAAATTAGCTTAAATAGAATCAGGAAAGTTTCAACATAAACTTCCTTACTTGGATGCATGAACATGAACATCCAAAAACAACTAAATCCTCGATAGTCGCTAAGAATATCAGGGTTTCTTCCCAAACTTAGACTGAGCATGCATGTTGGAAAGTAGCTCTATGAATACTTACTTTCAACTTGCTTTCTTTTCCTCAAAAAGACTCCTACTAAGTGGTACCTATGTATCACTTTTTTGGTGGAAAAAATAGACTAGATACTTAGTTGCATGATGGTCAAGATCCTTGCAACTAGGTAATTTTCTATTTTTTCCACCTTACTAACTCAAGTTAGAAAAAGAAAGAAACGAAAGTACACATGTTCAGCTACTTATCAAAAGATCATGCGTATGCTCATGCATCTACTTACATGCAAATGCATGTTCATGTATGCAAATGCCCATTCTTGGGTGCAAATGCATGTGCGTTCATGCAAGTGTAATGAACTTAAGCAAATCTTGAGCTTATTAAGTATGCAAACAAGCATCCATGCAAAAACAACCTGCTTGCTATTCTGGCAAAAGGTATTTATTCAAGTGCGTGAACTGGAGAATTAGCTACCTTTCCCAAGCAAGTGCGAACTTGATGTGCACAAAACATTCTTTTATGCACAAAACATTCTTTTCATGAATGGAAATAAAAATTTCAACTGCATACCAAAAATTGAAAAGTACTTTGTATACTTTTGCATCATTTCAATACCGTTTAGTTCTCTAATTAGCTTTCATATTGAGATAACCATAATTGGACTACGCTTTTAGTCCTAATTAATGCATCCTAAATGAAAGCATTTGAGCAAATGAAAACATAATTTGGAAAATACTTAGCTCCATATAGAGCTACGTCCTTCCCTTAATCCTTGGAAAGAGTCATTCTCCATCTTTTATAACTTCAAATATTAGATAGAGTCCACCATTCGCAAGAAGGATTGTTGAACATGTGGAAGATGACACAGGGTCTAGCCGGTTCAGACAGATCTTAAATCGGACACCGTTTGGTCATCCGTGTGTATGACCAAAGATCTCGAGTTTAGACTTACTAGGAGGTCTTGTGCTCTTGTGAACAAGTGATCCACTTAGCTTAGTGGTTAAGTCTCAAGGATGTGAAGGAGGAGGTCTTGGGTTCAATCCCCATGGGAGAAATGGGGATCTCTCTAGCATGTGGTACCTAAAAGCATTAGTAGAAAGGAATCTAAAGACAAGAAGCTAAAAGCTCTTGTCACTACGAAAGTGGTCAAGGATAAACCAATTGAACTTGAATTCGAGAAAATTCAAGTACTTGGAATTCTGATTGGTTTTCATTTGAAAACCCTAGCAAAAAAGATTGGAGATATTCTATTAAAGGTTTTCAAGTTTCCAAGGTTAAGCACAAGATCATGAAACGATCATGTCAAGGGATTAAGACCTAGAATATTAAGATAGAGATAGTGCCTAAAACTGTGAAGTTCTTGTCAAAGAATTAAAGTTAGAAGGTTCTCTATCAAGAGATGTTGTAGACTTTAGGATAAAATTCACTCACATGTCAATGTGAGTATAAAATAGGGTGGTATGGAACACCAGATTTTTTACTCAGATTGATGTAGGAAAGATGGTATGGGACATCGGACCGTGAGATGATGATTATCTTTTAGTTTTCGTTTGGATCTTGAAGTTTGGTTTGATCTTCAAGGACATTAAAACTTCAAAGAAGGAGATTTAAATTCAAGAAGAATCTCAAGATACTTCAAGACGACTTCAAGATCAAGGAAACTGAAGATATGAAGTAAGTAATTTCCAAGATCTTCTTAAAACACTTCAAGCTTAAGTGTTATTGATCAGAAATATTTGATAAATTTATGACAGAAGTTGGACTTTGATTTTGAGTTGATCTTTTCAACTAAAGATTTAACTGACTAAGTCAAGCATCAAGTTCCTAGTGTAACTTGATAAATTCACTCTTTTGACTCAAAGAAATGCACAAGAATTGCATTCACAATTAAGAGTCAATAAGATTGAATGTGACTTGAACTTGGTCTCAAGCGAAGCATTATTTGAATACAAAACTCATCGACAAAACCTCAGTGGGTTGACACACTGATGTTGGTTACCACACTAGTATCTTGTGATTGGATGATGTTTTTTATTTTCTTTGAATCTTTTTGAGAATCCAGCTTATTTCTCTTAAAGATAAAGACAATGCTTCAATACCTTGTTGAAATAGATCTGTGAAAAGTTAAAGTCTTGAGTCAACTAGACTTTGACTCATAGCACGTTTATGTATATTCGAAGTTTGAATTGGTTGTACAGAGTCTTAGTTATTTCTTTCCGCTTTCCAAATCTTTTGAAATTGACTCAGATATAGTATCTGATTCCTTTTTGCAAAAGACCAGGGTTAGCCGGTTAGAATAAAATAACTAACTTGAACATCCTAGATAGATGTTATGTACAAGAACCTTTTCAATCTTCAAAAGATGATAAGTCTAAGTGGACTTATTCATTTGAGTTTGCTTCAAGTTATAGCATAAATGATTTCCTGGAGTCCAGTATGCTCTAGAATAGGGAAGTTAGGAATTGCTCATCAGATTGACAATTCCCAAGAACTTTCAGTTAAAGTCTTTGAGAAAAGTGTCCTAAGTTGGACAAATTTCATTATGGATTTGTATTGGACAAGTTATAGTATGGTTGACTCAAAGAAATGGTAAACTTTCTCCTACAGCTTACAAAGGATTTTTAAACTCATTAGGACAAAGTAGTCCTCTAGTTGGGTGAAAAAATCAAGTAACTGTTGGATCAAAGTAAACCATTATACAAACATCTAAGTTAGATGTTTGGGACAACCAAACTTCAAGTTCTCCAAAACAAATTCAAGTGAATCAATAATTCTCAAAGTCTTGCGAGGGATAAGAATCCCACCTTCATTACTAAGCCCATGCACCAGTTATGCCTAGAAATGGACTAGTAATTTGAATCCACCTAGTTCACATGTTTGTGCCTAGATCGCACATCCAGAAACTGTGAATTAGCCAGGGATGTCATTAGATCCACCCTCATTATTCTTCACTAGTTTGTACTTTGTCCCGTTCATCAAAGTACAAAACCAGATAGTGTTTTGAATCATTTGGGCAAGGATGCCACCACAGAGATGAGACATGTTCTTCCAGTTCTAGAACATGACCATGTTCTTCCAGTTTTAGAACATGAGGCTCGGGGGTTGCCTACAGTATGTATATAGCTCTATTTTCGAGGACGAAAATCTTTTCCAAGGGGGAAAGAATGTAATAAAGTAAGTCTATGATCCAAGGGTCTAGCCGGTTCAGACAGATCTGAAATCGGACACCGTTTGGTCATCCGTGTGTATGACCAAAGATCTCGAGTTTAGACTTACTAGGAGGTCTTGTGCTCTTGTGAACAAGTGATCCACTTAGCTTAGTGGTTAAGTCTCAAGGATGTGAAGGAGGAGGTCTTGGGTTCAATCCCCATGGGAGAAATGGGGATCTCTCTAGCATATGGTGGTCAGCCAATGCAAGAGAACAAGGATTACGACCACCACATGCTAGAGAGATCCCCTTTTAGCATCTCATGCTATTGGCTTTAGATTCGAGCCTCAAGTGGGAGTTTGGTATAGCATACATTGGCTCTATTCTTGTTGTGTCAATGGATTCGAATTACGACTGGCTACCTTGAGTAGAACTAAGATCGATGCATTTCTGCTCCAAATTTGAGCAGACGCAGGACTGGATCCATCGAAAATCAGCGTATGTGCTTCAGCATGATAAAATAATATTTCAGCTCTGGTAATTCACGTGCGCAGATGACTGATTGAGCAGATTTTCTTGCCAAAAGGTTGGAGGTTCGAATCCTACATCCCTTTCACAACAGCAATCATGATTTTGCTTTAGAAACAAACATAATTGTGTTGCTTAATTTCGGAGAAGCTACCGCAGCGCCTCGAGGTTGATTCATCTGAGAGCCGCTGCGTCATCAAAGGTCCTTCGGTCCATCCGTTCACTCCTTGACGATAGACTTTGGTGACTTCTCCATATTTCCATCGCCAGAGATAATAGGCGTAGGCATGGAGATGAACAAGAACGACAAGGTTCAGTCGATAGCTTCGACGTAGAAAGCTACTGCGGCAACACAGGATAGCTTGGAAATGAAGGCAACAGAAAATATGTCCGCAGAACTGATCGAGAAGACACCCTTGTTATCCGCCTCTGTTGCAGCGTCATCTTCCTCTCCAGAGCCGTCGGCCAAGAAAAAATGTTTGCGAAAAATCCGGCCGAGGCAGGGCGGCTGAGATTAAGGACGCCTAGAAGGCTGCGCTGGTTCTTGCAATTATAATAGGAGAGAGGAAACTTCATCATACCTGCTGGCTGTTGGAATGGATAAATCATATCCATGCGTGCAGACACGTTGAGCGATCGATTCCCGTGTTCTACATAAGCTGCGCACTATGTTTTTGGCTAATCTGTCCAATAGCGATGATGCATACAGCGACGAGTACTTCGACAAAGATGAAGAAGTGCTACAGTAATGGAATTTCGACGCATCTCAACAAAACAAGAGCTTACAAGCAAAATGATGAAGATAAAAGTCTCCATGCAGGTGGTCGACGGTTCGAATCTGCTGATCGGTCGCAGTAAAGAAATTGTTATTTTATAATCTCTTTGACCTTCTCTTCGATCCAGGGAATGCTGCAGCGCCGGCTGAGGAAATATTTAAAAACTTATATCATAATTTATCCACAGATATGTGGTGCTGTTGTGTTGGATACAGCAGCAAGTATATATCCAGACGGATTGAGTTCGATTCCCTTCAGGCGCACATTCGGCAGAGCTTCTGAGCTCCTCTTTTGTTGTTCTCTTAGACATCTACAGAGACTCCACACGCAACATCAATCGCTTTCTCCTTCTTCCTAATCGTGAATATCCGCGGTAATAAAACTACATGCACGGAATTGGTGAAGAAGACGAAATGATTGAAGATGATCAAGTTGATAGAAATCACGGGAGAGGATGTTAAACATGGCTCTGATACCAATGCAAGAGAACAAGGATTACGACCACCGCATGCTAGAGAGATCCCTCTCCTCCCAACCAAATGCCTCTATATATAGCTCTCTCCAGGGGACTGCCTTCTTGGGCAGGTGGATACTAACCATCCAAGTGTCAGCCATGTAACTACATGTGCGCCAAGTGTCCCAGTTAACTCGAGTTAACTCAAGTGGATGCTTCTAGAAGGCTCTAGAGCTCTTTGGGCAAAACACTCTCCCCATGTTCCCCATGGGGATTGAACCCAAGACCTCCTCCTTCACATCCTTGAGACTTAACCACTAAGCTAAGTGGATCACTTGTTCACAAGAGCACAAGACCTCCTAGTAAGTCTAAACTCGAGATCTTTGGTCATACACACGGATGACCAAACGGTGTCCGATTTCAGATCTATCTGAACCGGCTAGACCCTTGGATCATAGACTTACTTTATTACAACAACTCTCTTGTTTTTATAGGCTCAAAATAAGCCAAGAGGGCCTTGCCGATTCCTCATGTCCATTGATCATGCGCCAGTTGATTACACAAGATTGGAGGGGTAGATCAAATATTCCACTTGATTTGAATTGGATCCACAAAAATAGGCAGTCGTCATGAATGGTTGGAGGCAACAATCATTTCTCCACCTCTACCTTTACCAGTTTCCTTTTACCTTTTTACTTTCATTATGAGATCCTCATTTTATGCAGTGCGTGGTATTGGAATGACCCGTTGAGTGCGATGGGTGGAAGATTAATTTCACCAATCCAAGAGCCCCAATGAATATATTAGCTCACCTGTTTTTCTTTTCCCCACTGATTGAATCCCTAAGCAATTCAAATGAAGCTAATTGCTTTACAATTAAAGGTAGTCCCATCGCAATACTTGCCCTTTAGGGTAGCAATTTGGAAAAATGGCACTCTAACAGTTGTCCAACTGTCTGCCTTGATGGAAAGGCATGTGGATTGATAATAACATCTAGAGTCATGCCTTGAATTATGAAGACTCCCTTTTGATCATGGTTGTGGGGCGGGGAGAGAGAGAGAGAGAGGGAGAGAGAGCGAGGGGGGGTCGTGGGATGGAGGGGCGGGGGAAGAGAGAGGGGGCTGAGGGAGAAGGGGGTGGCGGGGGACTGATGGAGAGGGAGGGAAGGGGGTAGAGGGTGGCGGGGGTCTGAGGGGGAGGGGGTGGCCGGGGGCTGAGGGAGAGGGAGGGGAGGGGGGCTGAGGTGGAGGGGGCAGGCGGGGGACTGAGGGGGAAGGTGGTGGAAGGAGAGAGAGAGGGGATGGGGGAGAGAGAGAGAGAGAGAGAGAGAGAGAGAGAGAGAGAGAGAGAGAGAGAGAGAGAGAGAGAGAGGGAGAGAGAAGAGGGGCCGGGGCTCTGGCGGGCAGAGGCGGGGGGTGTGGAGATGGCGGGGCGGGGGGGAGGGGATTGTGGAGGTGGAGGGTGGGGTGTGGGGCCGCAGGGTGGGGAGGAGAGGGGGGCGCAGGCTTGTGGGGGGTGGAGGGGGAAGAGAGAGAGAGAGAGAGAGAGAGAGAGAGAGAGAGAGAGAGAGAGAGAGAGAGAGAGAGAGAGAGAGAGAGAGAGAGAGAGAGAGAGAGAGAGAAGGACGAGAGAGAGAGAGAGAGAGAGAAAGAGAGAGAACTGGGGGGGTCTGCGGGGTGGGGTGGGGGAGTCAGGGGGGTGGGGTGGGCGTGCGGGGTCAGCGAGGTGGGGTGGGGGTGGCGGGGTCAGTGGGGTGGGGTGGGGGTGGTGGGGCGAGGGGGTTGTGGAGGTGGAGGGTGGGGTGTGGGGCGGTGGGGTGGGAAGGAGAGGGGGTGGCAGAGGCTTGCGGGGGGCGGAGGAGAGAGAGAGAGAGAGAGAGAGAGAGAGAGAGAGAGAGAGAGAGAGAGAGAGAGAGAGAGAGAGAGAGAGAGAGAGAGAGAGAGAGAGAGAGAGAGAGAGAGAGAGAGAGAGAGAGAGAGAGAGAGAGAGAGAGAGAGAGAGAGAGAGAGAGAGAGAGAGAGAGACAGAGAGAGAGAGAGAAGAGGACAGGAGAGAGAGAGAGAGAGAGAGAGAGAGAGAGAGAGAAAGAGAGAGAGAGAGAGAGGGGCACTCAGGGGGTCCGCGGGGTGGGGTGGGGGAGTCAGCGGGGTGGGGTGGGGTCGCGAGGTCAGCGGGGTGGGGTGGGGGTGGCGAGGTCAGCGGGGTGGGGTGGGGGTGGCGAGGTCAGCGGGGTGGGGTGGGGGTGGCGGGTGGCGGGGGAGGGGGAGGTGGCGGCTGCGAGGTGGGCTACGAGGTGGAGAGAGACAGAGAGAGAGAGAGAGAGAGAGAGAGAGAGAGAGAGAGAGAGAGAGAGAGAGAGAGAGAGAGAGAGAGAGAGAGAGAGAGAGAGAGAGAGAGAGAGAGAGAGAGAGAGAGAGAGAAGGACGGGAGAGAGAGAGAGAGAGAGAGAGAGGGAACTGGGGGAGGGTCCGCGGGGTGGTGTGGGGGAGTCAGCAGGGTGGGGTGGGGGTGCGGGGTCAGTAGGGTGGGGTGGGGGTGGCGGGTTACGGGGGAGGGGGAGGTGGGGGCTGTGAGGTGGGCTATGGGGTGGAGAGAGAGAGGGGGGAACACAACACTCAGCCTCAGCCTCTGCCTCCCCCCACCCTATGTCAAATAACTGTTGCTAGCTACTATCCCATTATATATCCGAACAGCATCATAATTCTTCAGCATTGTTGTTGGCTGCGATGCCTATTCATATCCTTACGGAGACAAATTTATTCTTCACTATGAGACGAGAGTGTTGACTTATTTATCTCTTTGCGGATTCCTAGAATTGGATTTTACTGCAAATGGCTTTCTCTGATGTTTTTGAGGGAGCCAACAAGGCAATGCTTATTGACATGGAGCTACTAGAGGAAGTAGAAACTTCAATAAAGATTGTAGAAGAAATCTATAGAGCTACTAGTAGATGTAGCCAAAAATCTCCTATAATATTTGACAGTATATGCGAAGCAAATGGAACTCCAACGTTGAAGTGGAAAAGCTATATAGTTGCCCAGAATTGTCTGGATAATTCAAGTAAGCTTGCAGGAACATCTATTTCGCTACCAGAGTTGAGAAGTAGTAAGCTTGTGATTAGCTTACATAGCTTAGTTAGTTGTTTGGTACGCCCTTATCCAGGCAAAGATGAATCTCCATCAGGCTTGGTCGGGGAGAACAAGAATTATGAATGTGGCGTTGATCTTTTGGAGCTAGGTATTCATTCTAATGAGAAGTCTTTATGATGCCATATGCTTAGAGGTCCTGCCTTCGGGATCCTCGGAGTCCGTTCAAAATTGTTTAAATAATAGAGTTAGTTCATTGGAGCACTCTAACATGACAATAAATATATATATATATATATATATATATATATATATATATATATATATATATATATATATATATATATATATATATATATATATATATATATATATAAAGAGAGAGAGAGAGAGAGCAAAGTTGGACAACAAAAGAATTAGAATGGTAAAACAAACTTTGAATTCATCAAAGAAGACGAAGCCAGACAAATGTCAAGGTAAAGTATTCTCAGAATCGTGGGTGCGTTTCCTATGGTGAGCAAAATCAAATAGAAAGACCACATATTCCACTGAGAGTTAGTGAATGATCTGAGTGAAGACCTCTTTGGTAGAGAGAAGGGAGTCTCGAAGGTTGGGCATACAAATCTAGAATCAAATGTAAAGAAGAATGCTTGAAGATCTGAGGAATTGATTTATGCAGACAATGAAGCTACATCTATTCGTGCACAAAGTGATGTGAGTGCCACTCCGCAATTATTAAGAAGCAAATTTGATGGGCTTGATAATATTAAAAATGAGTTAGTAGTGAAAGATATTTCCACGGCAACCCCAACTCCACCATCCCTCCACTCCTACCTCAACTCCACCCACCCTCCAATCCACCCCCCCAAACTCCACTCACACTCTAGTCCACCCTCTCCCAACTCCACCCTCACCTCCAACCCTAACTCCACACTCCACTCCACCATCCCCCCTCCCCGCTCAAGCTCCAGCCATAGTCCACTCCACCCCCCCTCAAACTCCACCCACACTCCACTCCACCCTCCCTCAAACTCCATCCATACTCCACTCCGCCCACCCTCAAACTCCACCCACACTCCACTTCAACCCCTCTCAGACTCCACCCACACTCTACTCCACTCCCCCTCAAACTCCACTCACACTCCATTCCAGCCTCTCCCAACTCCACCCATGAAAACCTCCACTCCACCCTCTCCTAACTCCACCCTCAACTCAAACCCTAACTCCATCGTCGACTCCAGCGTTGTCGGGAAGAAGGAGGTCGTGGCGGGAAGCTGGCGCGTGGGGTTGGATCAGGCCCCTCTCTAGTACGCCGTTCCCGCTGTCCTGCGAGCGGCGTCTGCGCGCTGGGCGCCTAGCCTGTGCTCTCTAGAGCGTGCGCGATCCTCGTAGGGCCCCTTTGCCCCTCGGAAGTGTCGAGCCGTGGGACCGTGGGCGTCGGAAAGAGATGATCGGATACCGCAGTGATACACGTGATGTAGATCAAGCTCGAAGATACAATTGGAAATGCAACTGAAGCCTCCAATAAAATTAATGATACAAACAGGCCGCTACAGTGCGGGCGGAGGGTACAATAAAACCGCTACAGTGCATTTGTTTGGTTAATGCTACTGGAGTTCCATCATTAAAATAAGGAGTACCAATTAAATTTTTCTTTGATTCCAATAGTACACAACTTGGATAATTCAGCATAACATTCTAAACGCAACAAATAGCATAAGTGGAAGACTGCTTTTTACAAGCTCAATAGCAATTTTATTAAGGACCATAAAGAGCTCATTGAACCTTTCCTTCGAAATGGCTTTCCATATAGCAAAAGCATTACCACAGTCCACAAAAAGGTAAAAATTATTGACTCATATGTTTTAAAGGAGTTTATTTCAAACAAATCTCGGACAGGTTTCTTATGCGGAGTCTCTCTCTCCCCTGACAGGTTAGACGGTCCGAATTCTCTTTCGGTCGGCTCAAGAGTTTGCTGTTCTACTTGCAAGATTCTCTCTCCACATGATGCCCAATCATAATCTCTATGTCACCGTGTCGGTGCGCCGCCAGCAGTCCACGTAACTCTCTCTATCTTCACAGGCACCTCCATATCTGCCGGCGTCGCCCAATGTTTCTCTCTCGTCACTGACCACGTGATATCCTAAGATGTTCACTGTGCAGCGGCCGTAAGGTCCTCTCTCTCCTCCGTCAGCCGACATCTTCTGCTCAGTCAAGCTCCGCATCTGCCTCTGTCTATAGTGGCGCGCAACACTAGGCGACTCTCTCTGCTTCTTCAGATCTTCGAGCAGCCGCCACAGCTCCACGCATCTCTCTGATCCACAGCGTCGAATCTCTACACCTTTGTTAGTTGTCATCTGCGCGTGACTCTCTCTCTCTATATCGTTCGATGCCGTCATGAAATTTACAGTACCGACTTCTTCTCTGTTGATCACTTCTCTCTGTCTGTCTCTAATCTGCGATCACCATGTGCCTTTCTCTCTCTTCTATGTGATGCGCCGCCGTCGTCACGACTCGTCAGTAGCACAGATCATGTCCGCAAATCTCTCTCTACCTGCGGAGCTATCATGCAGCCATGTTTCTCCGCCACATGCACAGTAGCCCACTACTCTTCTCTTATCTCTATCACATGGTGTGCGCGCGCCAACTGTGGCCACTGACCGTCAATCCACATTCTCTGGTTGCCAGATCGACATGCCATTGATACTATAAGTTTTCTCTGTCTACTCCTCCAGGGACGCAGCACTGCCCATCAGGTCTGGGGCCGTCAACATCCCTCTATGCGTCGATAAGTCAAGTTCTCCCTCACTATGAAAGATGCATAGAATCGTGCCCAGCCTTCTCCGGAGTCATCTGCGCATATCTATTGCATACTCTAATGGTCTTCAAAATAGTACTATAACGAAATTGAGTCCATCTTTATGTCAATATCAAACTAGAACAACGCTTCTCTTCATCACATGAGATACTGCGTATCCATATCTCATCCATCACAACTCCATTAATAAACAGGCAGACCAATTTTACTCTCTCTTTCCCTCTTTCTCTCTCCGCGTGGGAATCGAACGCATAAATGAAACCAAGAACATGAACAAATTTTGAATAAGAGAAGGTGGAGAGCATACCTCAAAAGACGTTCCGCAAGGAAAATCCACGGGGTAGGGAAGAAACAAATGAATTTGCACTTATTTATAGGCCCCCCCTTGGACTCGCTTCTAGAACGTTCCCACCTCCTCAATTAACTTTCTAAATTTGGCGATATTTTAATTTTCCCTTAGACTAAGGTTTCCATTTCTCACTGGATGTTCGCAATTTAAATTGGTTTTTAGGGTTTGACCTATAGAAACTGCCATTTCCAAGGGTCCGACCTAGGGTTTTTGATCGGGAAAATGAGGGTTTTGATCACAATTAACTCAAACACATTAATCCAAGGGTTTATTTACAATTTGGACCTAAACTCCAAGGGTTTCCAAGGGCTCAAGTACGGTTTTCATGGGGTAGACTCAGGTTTTCAGGGGTTTTGAAGGGTCAAACCTAGGTTTTTATGGGTTTAATGTCTGTTGTTTATATACACGGGTCTAACACACATCTCAAACTTGTTTTCGCATCACATAATCACTTAATTCGGCCAAAATATGTACAAAATATACCACTCTCTCGATCAAAACATCACACAAAAACTCAAAAACAATGAACTTTTGAAAGAAACTCAGTGCACACTCCCTGTGGGATTTCATCCCGACATTCGCCCCCGCTAAACCTGCACATCGTTCCGATGGGCCAACCTGCAAGATCCAACAGAAGCGCATCACGGTTCTTTTGAAATACTTTTTACTTTTTATGCTTTTCTTTTCAAAAATCAAATCATGATCTCATGCAGTCATGCAATTTTTTATAAAGATTACCATGAATTTTAGAAAATTAGGTAGATTCAAGCTTCACAAACATCATATTATGTTTCTGCGTCTGCAATCTGACAAGTAATCACATGAATAAATCGTCGGCTTTCTAGATCTTTTGTTTGTTCAACTAGTTCAGATCCAACTGCTCATTCTAAGTACTAGCATATACATATGTTTCTACTAACTCGGTTTGTAGAATATGCCTCGATTCCTACTATTTATCTCCTACTTGTCCAACTCTCCAATATATCTTTTCTTTTTCTTTACCTTTTTCATTTTCTTTTCTCTTTTTCTTTTCCTCTTCATCTCAGCTCAGCATTTCCTTTTGTCTTTTATTTTTCACAAATCGGCCTATGTCCAAATCGGGTGCGACTCATGGACTTGTCCGCCCGGCCAAGTTTGTTCCACCTGTCTGCCGACCCGACATAGCGCACGACATACACAACATCAACCCTGCATGAAATCGACGTCAGCTCGTGGCTCTGACCACCCGATCAGAGTGACTCCACCCGCCCGCCGACCCATACAGGCGCATGACAATAGATAGGTCAGGCCTACAATGAAACTAGCTACGGCTCGTGGCCTTGATCACCCGACCAAGGTGGTTCCACCTGCCTACTAGCCCATCGTAGCGCACCAACAACATACACGCACATATAAGCTGGCAAGAGTATGAATGTTTCTTCCGAGGGGCGAGGGACCCTACGAGGATCGCGCACGCTCCGGAGAGCACAGGCGAGGCGCCCAGTGCGCAGACGCCGCTCGTAGGACAGCGGGAACGGCGCACCAGAGAGGGGCCTGATCCAACCCCACGCATCGGCTTCCCGCCACGACCTCCTTGTTCCCGACACCTGAACCCGACGTGAAGCGAGGCGGTTGCCCGGTGATCCTCGATACGCCACCCACTTCTTGAGGTAAGAGACAAGAACCTCGGCATCAGACAGAGACTCCAGGTACTAGCATTTCAAGTTCTTTCAAATTTTGCATTGCTTCACATACACTGCTGAAACAGAAAGATTCTCTTGCTGCTTGAGTTTGAGCATCCACACTTTGCATTAGTTTAGTCCATACGTGTGTGAATTTTTTTCCCGCTTAGATTAGGGATTTGCTGATTTCTAGCTTAGAAAAAACGTTAGAAAACATTAGAAAACTCTCATTGAAAGAGGGGAAAATACATTGAAATCTTGGGAATCGAAGAGAGGAAAGTTCGACTAGACTTTGGCCTAGGCAAATCAGAGAGCTTAGACTGACCTTTACCTCCTGGCTCGTGACTCATCAAGCCTCTTCTCTTATCTCTACTCTGATCTTAGAGAGATAGTTGAACCACTTACACTGGACCTTGTGCTACATTCTAGGACAGAGCAGAGAAGAGAGATGGAGGATATATTCAAGGAATTAGTAATAGAGAAACAAGGGGCCCATGTAGTCCAAGCGGTATTGAGAGAAAAAGGAAAGTTTACAGGCTTGAATGTAACCGAGTACCTAGATGTTTTTGAGGAACAGGCACAGATTTATGGTCTACCCGAGGATGTGTTTACACACTACTTCACACGGGTAGTATCAGGTTCTATTTTGGCTTGTATTACTGCACATATAGCAAAGCCTTGGGCAGAGTTCAGAAAGGAATTGCATAAACTCTTTTATCTAGAAGACTTTTCCCAACACAGCAGAGAAGGGTTCTTGCGGTGGATAAGCTCTCCAAAGCCCACTGCATCCCACACTCAACTTTTGAATGAGTTCTTGAGAAGATATGAACAACTTCCACAGGCCGATTTAGATGCTTTGAAACCTGACCTAGTTATATCTTAAGTCTTGAAGACAGGACTGAGGTCGAAAGGAGGATTGAAGATCCTGGGAAGAGATTCGGATTGACTGAAGATTGGGGTGTAGTGAGGAGAGAGGTAGAAGCGGTTGCCCAAATGAGGCAACGCCAGGCGGTGTTATACGATAGACCTGCAGTGGTAACACCACAACCGCCTAGGGAAGCTCCACTTCCGGCAATTCCGAACGTGCCTGCAATGCCAGCTTTTGCTAATGTTGCGTCCACTTCGCGATCACCGATGGAGCTACAGGTTGAGATTCTCAGTCGACAGATAGAGAATCTTATTACGATGCAAGCGTCTCTGTCAAAAGAAATGGCGAGTATTCACAATAAAGTTAATTCTATGGGATATCAAGACCCCACTCCTCCTCAGGTGAGTACGAGCTATGTAGATAAATTACAGAGAGGCACTATGCCCATTCCAAATATGCAAGGCTATGTGATGCCACAGCCTGCACCTCTAGTGCAGCCTATTGCCCAACAGATACCTACACCACTAGTACAAACCACATTTCAAAGAAACACTGGACCGTTTGAGAGACGAGCGACTAGTGGGTTTGGAGGGGCTAAGAGATGCGTATGGTGTGATGCACAAGAGCATTTTTCATATGCCTGTGAAGAGCTTAAGCTAGCAAAAGAGCATCAACTGGTGATAGAAATCGATAAGAAGTTATGTGACTTCAGGACCCGCCTTCCTCTACCTGTGAATTGGGGAAAGGGGGGAATGAAGAAGTTTTATGAAGAATTATCTGGCAATAATGCGATTACATCAGCCGCACGGTTAGAGCTTGTAGAGGAGGAAGATGAAAAAGTGCCTAGACCTCGACCCCAAAGAAATTATTCCATAGAGGCTTTAGTGAGGGCTAGGGATGCCATTATGCAGAAGACTGCCTCGAAGTCTCCTGTTGATGAATCATTGGTCTATTCACACATAGCAAATGTAGAAGAAAAGAGGAAGAGAGATGAGAGTCACGAAGAGACTGAGCCAGAAAGAAGAGTGACCAGAAAGCAAAGCCAAGAGGCTGAAGGAAAGGCTAAAGAGCCAGAAAGGAAAGTACAATTCAAAGAGCCTGTTGTTTCAAAGGAAGAGGCAAAGAAGAAAGAGATAAGAGAGGGAAAGAGGCCGGCTGGGCCAACTAAGATTCAAGAACTGACTAAAGAGAAAGAGAAAGAACCTGAACCGGTTCAAAAGAAAGATGAAATTCAAGAAAGTATTCAAGAGGCTGACAAAGAAAAGAAGAAGAAAAAGAAGAGAACTCCAAAGGCTGTATTAATTTCTGAGTTGGAAAGGAAGAATGATGCAAGAGAGATATTAAATGACATTTTACTGAAGAGCCAAGTGACCATGTCCTTGGAGCAGGTCTTCTCCATAGCGAAGCCTGAGTTCAAGGACAATTGTATAAAGCTGGTTAAGAGAAAGAGGTTTCCACTACCTGAAGATGTAGAGATGGAAGAAGCAACTGAAGATATCCATGTGACAAATGAGGCAGTTGCACTGAGTGACACATCTGACAACGATGATGATGAGGTTGCTAGGTGTCATAGGAATTCTCGAGGTCCTATCATACCTGATGATGAAATGAGGAAGACAGAAAGTGAGTTTAGCAGGACCTTTTGGGTGAGAGGAACACCTGAGATGAAGGTGAAGCTAGGGAGCAACGAGGAGTCATGTTTTGCTCTGGCCTTGATTGACTCAGGGTCAGAGATAAATGTGATTTCTAAGAAGCTCTATGATAAGTTTAGGTGGCCGATTGATAAAGATCATGGATGGAGGATGAGGACAGCGGATAATGGTTCAGGAGCACTACTTCGGGCATGCGCCTTTGTGCCTGTGACCATAGGTGGGATTTCTAAGGAATTTCACTTCTTCGTCCAGGACCATTATCCATATGAGGCTCCCCTTGGGCAGCCCTTTATAGCTGAGGTAAGAATGGAGACTAAGGCCATGGATGATGGATCTGCCTATGCAAGAATCTGTTCTAGATCTGGCCTTCATTCTTTGCAAGTGATGATTGTGTGTCCAAATCACTCCAGGAATAGAAAGAATATAAGAAAGAAACCTATTGATTCACATGACCATGATGAGTGTATGCCTGTTGAAGAGTATGGAGCTTCTGCTGATCAAAATTTATGTTAGGATCCACTGTTGAGCGAGACAACAGTGGGAGTTGGTTTGATGTCTCGCATGACTTTGTACATAGTTTTGAAAGTTTCTCTATTTATTCATCTGCATTCAAGTTGCTATGCTTACAGAAAGAAAATGTTTCAAATAAATTCAAAAAAGTTCATGAGAGACACTATAAGCATTTAGGAATGATGTTACCTGATGAGAAGATTGAAGATGTGATCCAGTTGGAGAGAAGTTCGACTACTCTGGAAGAGCTTGAGAAGGCATTTGAGAGAAATGAGAAATCAGAAATCATTATGCTCAGCTCTATCCAAGAGTATGAGATGATTAAGGAGTTTATGAGAGAGCATGAGGTAAATGTAAATACAAAGTATAAGACTGTGGATAAGAAAGTGAAGCCTATAGCTCAGCCATTGCTAGAAGATAGTCATGAGAAATATCTACGAGTGTCAGATGATCCTATGCTGAGACGAAGAGAGCTCATAGGACATCATTTTACTGATGAGACTATTAGAGAGATCAAGTTTGGAGAGAAATTGTTTCTGAGAAAAGAAGAGAAACAGAAATTTATTGAAGTCATCAAGAAACACGAAAAAGAATTTGAACTTTTCCCACATGAGATAGGGTGCGCAGACCCAAAACAAGTACCTCCTATGATTATATTTACAGTGCCACATATACCATGGAATATCCGGCCTATACCAGTCCCAAAAACTCACTTACCTGAGTTGATGAGGCTGCTGAAGGAAAAGATTTCCATGCGGATATTGGAACCCTCCTCGGCTCCATATTCGAATAGGTGGTTTACTGTGCCTAAGAAAAATGGGAAGCTTTGTTTCATTCAGGATCTGCAACCTGTGAATAAAGTCACAATTAGAAACGTAGGGACATGACCCATAGTGGATGAGTTTGCTGAAGCGTTTGTTGGGCATTCCATCTACTCTATGGGAGACCTATATTCAGGTTATGACCACTTTCAGTTGGCTATGGAGAGTAGAGACATTACGACCATGAGGACTCCACTGGGCCTTGTACGCATGTGTACTTTGCCGCAGGGAGCGACGAATTTTGTGGCTCACATCATGAATGCCATGAATCTGGTTTTACGAGACTTTATACCATCTGTGACTATGCCATTCATTGATGATGTTCCAATAAAGGGATGTGAGGAAAGAGTGAAAGATGTGAGTTTAGATGCTTCAGGATGTAGAAAGTTTGTGAGAGATCATATTTCTGATTGTGAGAAGATCTTTGAGAGGTTTGAAGATGTGGGGCTAACACTTTCTTTAGAGAAATTGGTTTTTGGCGTTGATGAGGTCCTCAACGTAGGACATCTGTGTGGACATTATGGCAGCAAGCCGTACCGCAGAAAGTTGAGGCCATTAGCAGGATCTCTGAAGTGTGTCGTAATGTCAGTGAGGTGAGAAGGTTTCTAGGAGCCTGTGTATTCTATGTGATATGGATTCCTCACTTTGCTCACGTTGCGAACCCCTTATATGATCTCCTGAGAAAGAGAAAGAAGTTTGTATGGAAAAAGAAATAGTCAAGAGCTATGCGTAAACTGAAGCAGCTCCTAATTGAAGCTCCGATTCTGAAGCGTGTGTACTATTCAGGTAAGAGACCTATCATTTTGACCGTTGATACCAGTCCTATTGGGATAGGCTGGGTCATAGGGCAAGATGATGATGAGGGGCAGAGATATGCAGTGTGCTTTGGTGCTAAGATCCTACATGATACCCAAAGAAAATATCCACAGATTAAGAGAGAGTTATGGGGATTAGTGACTGCTTTAAAGAGCGATAAAGAGTATTTCATTGGGGTGAATGTGATAGTTGAGACTGGCTGTCTTCCACTGATTGGCATGATTGCAAATTGATCATCTCCGGATATTGCTATGCTTAGATGGATCTCTTATATAAAGTTTATAAATCCTGCATTTGTACACATAGCTGGGAAGTCGAATACAGTGGCTGATATGCTTTCAAGGGCAAAATTCGATGATGAGTCTGATGATGATGATGAGGTAGAAAAGGATATACATATTATAAGATACAATCCATTGGTATATGCATATGAGCAGTTCCAAGAGAATGAGTATGATGACGAGTGGAGAGATATAGGAAGATATCTGAGTACTCTGAAACCTTCCCCAGGCTGGTCCACAAATAAGTATAGATCCATCAGGAAAAAGTCTTATAACTTTTTCTTGAAGGACGGGCTTATTTGGCGACACGCTAAAGGCAAGGTGAAGTGTCCACAGAGAGTATTGAGTTCAAGGAGTCTTCAGAGAAAAGTTATGAGAGAGATGCATGAGACCTTATGGGCAGGTCACAAAGGATTTTATGCTATATATGAGAAGATTAGAGAAGCTTACTGGTAGCCAGGGATTTATGTAAGTGTGAGAGGTTTTGTAGACACTTGTGCTACATGCCAGGTGCAGTCATCAGTTAGGCACAAAGACCCGTTACATCCGACTTACCCTCCTTGTATCCATTACAAGTGGGTAGTCGACCTTGTAACCATGCCCAAAGGGATAGATAAGATGAGATACATTGTACTGGCCAGAGAGGACTTGACCAACCATGTGGAAGGTCGAGCTCTTCGTACGAAGACTACTTATAATGTATGAAAATTCCTTTTAGAAGAAGTGATCTCAAGATTCTGATATGTTGAGAAAGTGGTTGCGGACAGGGGAGAGTTGGATGCGAGAGAGGCAAAGGAGTTCTTTGATCGTCATGGAATTCGATTGTCTCTCACCACGGCCTATAATCCAGAGGCAAATGGGAAAATCGAGAGAGGTCACCCTTCCATCGTGAAGGCGATCTCTAAGGCTTGCAGCGATGACATCAAGCAGTGGCCTAGATTTCTTCCGTTCGCGTTATGGGCTGATAGGATGACTTACACTCGGTCCATAGGTTTCATGCCTACTGAATTGATGTACTGTCAAAAGCCAATCTTCCCCATCCAGACTCAGATAGTGACATGGTTGACGCTCCCATGGAATGATGGTATGACGAGAGAAGAGTTATTATCATTGAGAATAAAGCAGTTAGAACAAGGAAATGAAAAGTTGAAAGAAGCAGTCGAAAAGTTAAAGGAGTCAAGGCTAAAGAATAAGATCTATTTTGACAAAACCCATCGACTCAGACCACGTAGGATTGAGGTAGATGATTGGGTGTTGGTGTACGACAGTACATTCCATACTCAGTACGATGCTAAGACGAAATTCACCAAACGATGGTTTGGGCTGTATGTGGTGACGTCTGTGTTTGAGAATGGTACGTATGAGCTTCGCGAGTTAGATGGTACTCCTTTGAGATCTTTGATTGCAGGAAAGATGATAAAATTATTCAAGAAAAGAAATGAAGCGGATTATGAGATTGAGCAAGAACTTCTGGAGGATACTGATGACACTGGAGGATACTGATGACACTAGAGGATACTGATGATGCTGGAGGGAACTGATGACACTGAGGTTGATGCTGATGAAGAATGATAGACCATGAAGATAAAGCAAAACTGGATCAAAATGAAGAAAAATGACCAGGTGAAACGTTTCTG
>MU263606.1:35000-40158 GCA_020310875.1 Ceratopteris richardii
GGCGCCCAGCGCGCAGACGCCGCTCGCAGGACAGCGGGAACGGCGCACCAGAGAGGGGCCTGATCCAACCCCACGCATCGGCTTCCTGCCACGACCTCCTTCTTCCGGACAGCGTCCCTCAAAATCCTATCACACTCCACTCCATCCTCTCCCAACTCCATCCTCACCTCCAACCCTAAATCCACACTCCACTCCACTCCACCCCCCCCCTCCCCGCCTCTCAAACTCCACCCACGATAACCTCCACTCCACCATCTCCTAACTCCACCCTCAACTCCAACCCTAATTCCATCCTAACTCCACCCTCAACTCCAACCCTAACTCCAGCCTCCACTCCACCCCCCCCTCAAACCCTAACTCCACCCTCCATTCCACCCTCCCACACCTCTCACCACTCCCCACACCACTCACTACCTTCCACCACTCAATGTGTGAGATGGGCAAGAGATGATGCTGGAGTTACCGTAACATTAGGAGAAGATTTCATTCATGGATTAATCGTCAAAAGCTACTCCAAGAATATTATATGAAGGATGTGCTTCTGAGGGTCATTCCAATATCACGGGCGGCACATAATGAGGATCGTAGCTTGCATGCAAAAGTGATAGTAAAAGTATAAGTGTAAAAGTGAAAGTGTAGAAATGACTTTTGTCGCCAACCATTCGTGAGGACTCCTTATTTTTGAGGATCTAATTCAGAGCTGGTAGCCAGTACCATACTTGGTCTACCCCTCAAATTATGGGACAATCAATCGGTGCATATTCAGTAAACGTTGGAATCGGCAAGGCTCTCTTCGCCGATTGGAGCCTATAAAAGCAATGGACTAGTACACATTGCATATACCTACATACATAAAGGGGTCCTGTCTTTGCACTCTCTGGCTACGAGCCTACTGTAGGAAGTCACTCTGTGGTGAGGATACAGAGCATGGGCTTCCCAGTGGAGGGCTAATAGCACTATAGTGTGAAGAGAGTGGCTTGGTTGTGTCATTCAGTGTGAGTCAGTGGTATTTTCGTGCTCTTTCCCTTAGAGCAAGTCTTCACACTTTGTATTGATCAGTGCCAATCTGCATCTAGTTGTGTTTGTTGTATGGATTCGATGAATCTCTTGTATTGATGTTGTTTAGTTTTGGAGTGGCATGTTAGCTTAGAGCATCAACTTTAGAGCATTTCTTTTGCCTATATTGTAATCATCTGTGTGAACTAAGGAGTGGTTTCGTCCTTCACTATTGCAATCTCCGTGCTCACTGAAATGTTAAAGGATATACTTCCCTAAGGAGGACCTCCCTTGAGTAGGCAAAGTACTGGAAGTGCATATTCTCTGCTCTTGTTAAAAGTGGATACCCCAATACCTCCTCTACAAAGTGGAAATATGCAGTTTATTACATAGTGGAGTACTTGGCCCACACATTCTTGGATTACTCTAATGCTCAGAGATTCTAGCTCCCTCGCACTGAGTATTATCTCGACTATAGAGGGAAAATGTTAGATCACAAGGAGGTATTATTGGGTGTTTGCTACAAAATGGATTTCGCCTTCTAACACTTTTGGAGAGCTTAAATTTTGTGGTGGATTTAAGTAGACATTCAATAAACTTTTCAACTTCCATTCCTCTTCAACGAGGTCTCATCAAAATCCTTGAATTCTTAAAGAGCATCAAACCTTCAAGCTAGAGATCTAGTGCACTATCTTTGTAATTTGAGGAAAGATTTGCTGCATTTTCTTCTACTGATGGCCCACTTGTATTAAGTTGAGGCTCATACTTGTAACGTTCACTCCAAGTCCTATATTTCTAGCTCTAAATGATCTGTTTAACCTGCCATTTGTTAGCCAAGTCCATGTACGTATCATTTGTTATCCTTGATGAGGTCTTGACCCCCTACATTATGTGAAAACCCCTCACTCTTTCTGATATTATTTTCCTTGTCCTCAAATGAAAAGAGCAGGAAAAATTAATTTGGTATTTTAAGTGAGATAGGAAATACTCCGTCTCAATTCTTGAGACCGAGGAAGATGCCTCTTCAAGAGAGTCTTTGCCCTTTCAAAGCACATAAACTCTGCAAACTATTATCCCAAGGCTTAACAACAAGTGGAGTGTTTCCTAGACCTCCCATCAATGGAGGTATATATTCACATTATTGTGGGCCTTTTATAACAATATCAACGATACTTTGCTTCTCTGGCTAATCATGCACAAAGTTGTTTGGACTAGCAACAAGGCCAGATAATTCAATGTCAATAATGTTCTCTATCATTTTTGTAAAGATTTGGAGGATCTCTAGAATCTGCTTATCAAATGTCCGAGAGGTGCCACTTTTTGGAGAAATATTAATGTGTAAGAAAGGATATTGATGTTATAATCCTGTTACAAAAAAATGTATAGTGAGTAGAGATGTTATATTTGATGAAAAAGCAAGATACATACATGTCTGATTCAGATATTGACGATGAGATAGTTATGTTCTTTTGTATTAAGGTTTCCTTTTTTCAATAATGAGATCCATCCAGTTCAAACAGATACCTAAAGAAAGAGAACACTTTTTGTAATTAGGTCTAATTTGAGAGAAAAATGTTTCTTCACTTCCATCAAGGATTTCCACATCCTGATAGTTATCTCACTATGGAAAAGGTTGAAGATATGGGAGGACACAATGATATCCCAAAGAGAATGGTTAATCCAAGCCTTGGAAAGACAAAGTCTATATGCAGCTGATCATATTATGAAAATGAAGAGCAAAGTATAGTGCCTCGGATGGTAGCCAAGATATACAAGCTAGTCCTCACTTACATGATAAGCCACTCATCCTAAATGTTGTATATGCAAATTCTAAGTAGTTGGTTGGGGTTCATCTCATCATATACATCTTTACGTCATATGAGTATATAATTTCATATACATGAAGAACCACTTCTTTGTATACAAAATAAGTATTTGACTTGATAGGATTGATTTAATAGGAACATAAACTATCATCCATATCATCCTTGCATCAAGAGTTTTTCCAAGCTTTTCTTCACAATGATCCCAAGTATCCATAGTCTGTACTTCTTGCTTCCACGACTTGAACATCACTTCCACTTCCTTGTCTTTATGTTCATTTACTATAATCGTGCATGTCCAATCCTCAGGTAATAACCAACAAATATTTGGAATAAGCACATACCCCTATAGAACATGCATAGCATAGTCACATGGATAGCTGTATCGAAATCCTTCCTCCGTATTATAACAGTGGGATAACATTAAAATAATAAATGAGAGATAACAATTACATTTGTCACATCATAAGAGATACATTTTCCCAATGCAAAATCTCAACCACAATATGTCTCATCAAAAGAAGTACTCTCTAAAACCACAATATCATCACTAGGATTCCTAGTCACACAAAACTTATGAGAATCATTCCAACCATAAGTTAAGCAGACTTCATCACAAAAGAATGTTTGCTTGCATTGATACAATGGGGCAAGATACACACAAAATGACAAAAATTGATTTGCATAACTTGCAATCAGGATAGTGGCATTATCATAATTCATACTAGATGTGAAAATCACATCATGTCTACATATGAGAACATGCAAAACATCTATCTTAAAATAGGTATAATAATAAAAAATAGATTGAGAAGGATTATGTATAATCATAAAAAATAGGTAGAGAATATCCATCATAAACACAAGTCTCATCATTATCATTTTCATCATAATAAGAAATAAGAGGATCCATGTCATGAAAAAATATAATAGCATCATCAATGGACTCACAAGAAAAACCATTATCATCATGATCAATCATAGCTACATTATGTTTTAATGATTCATCATGCATTACTAAAGAACAACTTCAATGTCTTCCTTAAAGGAGCATAAAGATGTAACATTATCAGCATATAGTGTTCCATTATGGAAGATTGTAGGTTAGTCATGACCAAGACCTCCTCCTTCACAACAATGAGACTTAACCACTAGGCTAAGTGGATTACTTGAATATGAGAGCACATGAACTTATTTTGGAGTCTATTCTTGAGATCTTTGGTCCTACATACGAGCGACCAAAGGGTGTCCGATTTTAGATCTCTCTAAATGGGCCAGACCCTTAGATCATAGACTTACTTTATTACATTCTTGCCCCCTTGCAAAAGATTTTCGTCCTCCAAAATAGAGCTATATACTGTAGGCATCCCCCGAGCCTCATGTTCCAAAACTAGAAGAGCATGGTCATATTCTAAAACTGGAAGAACATGTCTCATCTCTATGGTGGCATCCCTACCCAAATCATTCAAAACACTGTCTCATGTTTCACTTTGATGAACCCTACAAAGTACGAACTAGTGAAATAATAATAAGGGTGGATCTAAACACATCCCCAACCAAATCACAGTTTCTGGATGTACGATCTAGACACAAACATGTGAACTACGTGGATTCAAATTACTCATCCATTTCTATGCATAACTGGTGCATGGACTTAGTAATAAAGGTGGAATTCTTATCCATTGCAAGACTTTGAGAACTCTTGATTCACTTGAATTTGTTTTGGAGAACTTGAAATTTGGTTGTCTCAAACACCTATCTTAGATATTTGTGAATGCTTTACTTGATCCAATAGTTACTTGATTTTTTCACCCGTCTAGAGGACTACTTTCTCCTAATGAGTTTAAAAATCCTATGTAAACTATAAGAGAAAGTTACCATTTTCTTTGAGTCAACCATACTATAACTTTCCTAATACATATTTGCAATGAAATTTGTCTAACTTAGGACACTTTTCTCAAAGATTAGTTTTTAGCTAAAAGTTCTTGGGAATTGTCAATCTATTGAGCAATTCCTAACTTCTCTATTCTAGAGTATACTGGACTCTAGGAAATCATTTATGCTATGACTTGAAGCAGACTTAAATAAATAAGTCCACTTAGACTTATTATCTTTTGAAGATCAAAAAGGTTCTTGTACATAACATCTATCTAGGATGTTTTAATTTAGCTATCTAGTTCTAACCACCTAACCTTGGTCTTTTGCAAAGGAATCAGATACCGTATATGAGCCAATTCCAAAAGATTAGGAAAGTGGACTGAAATAACTAAATCTTGTACAACCAATTCAAACCTCGAGATACATAAGGTCTCTTTGAGTCAAAGTCTAGATGACTCAGG
>MU263607.1:2500-40133 GCA_020310875.1 Ceratopteris richardii
ATCATATTGGTTCTTTGATCATTGGAGTTAATCTCAATAATTTCAAGAGAGTTTTAGATCTTAGAGCATAGACGTTACTCCATAGACAAGGTTTCTGGAATAAGCACATTTCAGAAATTAGAGCTTGAGAGCGAAAGTACACTCTTTGAGCTTTGAAGATCTATGACAAGGTCGAAGGATAAAGTGGTTTGGAATGCAAATCTCAAAAGCTTGGGTGAAAAGAGAGAGAATGTACTCGGTGGAGTTGGCGCTGCTGGCACATGCACAGAGAGAGGTATGGTGACTATTTGCGCTGCGGAGGTGATTTCGGATAGAGAGAAGAGTCGTGATTTGTGGCTGACAGATGACATAGAGGTAACGGCCCTATTGGTGGTAGAGTCAGCTGGTCGGCGCATAGCGGTCACTATTGATGAGGTCGTCGACGGAAGAATCCTAAGGTAGAGAGAATACTTGGGGGTTTGGCGGCGCAAAAATGATTGGAGAGCAGAGAGAAAGGACAAACTAACAGCATGTCTTAAAGATATGCGGAGACAAAGAAACGACTCGCATGTGTACAGACTACCGGAAACGGAGGAGGACATCGTGGCTGTCGCTGTTGGACTGCCACGTAGAGAGAAGCACGGTGATCGGGGCGCACAGGTGCTCCGATTTGATTGTAGAGCACTGATGGCCTCGAGATGACAGAGAGAGATGGCTGAGTTCTACGCACTGAACAGAAGGTCGAGAGAGAGAGAGGTATCCTAGGCGCTGCTAGTGCAAATTCGATGGCGGCCGTTGACGCAGGAGAATCCGTAAGATAGCGCTGCTGCATATCTGGCACAGAGAGAAAGAGAGAGAGGATTGTATCTGGAGGCGCAGATTCTCGACACGGAGGGTGCAGGAGAATTTGGAAGAGAGAGAGAGAGAAAGAGAGGGCGGCTGTAGAACTCACGAGAGAGAGAAAGAGAGAGAGATGCTGACAATATGGTGTAAACATCGTAGAGAGAGAGTGAGACAAACGGGCAACAACAGGTATCTGATCAACTACAACGCGTCACTCCCACAAGCGAAGGACTTGGTATTGACGACATCAACTATTCTCCTCCGTCGCTGGACACCATGGCCGAGCTTTTTCCAAGTGCACTCTCCCTCGAGCATCACAGTGATCACACCTTGGCTGGGTTCTGCATCGTGTTTCAGTGATTAATTGTCTCTGGCGAGAACGTTGGCACTTCAAGGTTCCGCAGCTACCCTTGACGGAGGCTACATTTGAGTCTATCGTCGCTTCATCTCAAACCATCTATCGCGGTGCGAGGGACTTTTTCATCTATCGTCGTGTAACGAGCCGTCTCTCGCAGAGTTTCAAATCGTCTATCGCAGTGGAGCCATCTATCGCGGTGGAAGGAACCCATCTGTCGTCGTGGTTGAAACCATCTATCGGGCTGAAACCATCTATCGCGTTTTTGCAATCCACTTATCGTTGTGAAACGTGATCTGTGTGGTGACAACCCGTCTATCGCGGTCCTGGAAAAACCATCTATCGCGTTAGTGGTGACAACCCGTCTATCGCGGTCCTGGGAAAAACCATCCATCGCATTCCCTCAAGTTCGAGGCCCGCGCTTACGAAGTCTAAAGGAGCCTTGAAAAAGGATTAGCGCCGGTTGTAGCCTGCTGTCGCCGTCGTAGTCCTCGTGGGTTAGAGTGAGAGTTTTAAAATGGAGTTTAGAGAAAAGAAAGTCTCTTTTTTTTACTATAGTTGGATTCTTTCGCGCGATAGATATATTCTTTGTGCGTTAGTACTTTAAATAAGAAAATAAAAAGAAGAAGAGTAAAGATCTCGCTCCTTGGTTGTGATGAAACGAGCTTATGGATTATTAAAAAGAACTTTTCCTTTGAGTGCAAGTTCGTGAGCTGCAGGTCTATCGTGGATTCAACATAACTTCAACATAACATCGGGCGAACGTTAATGCACCTATTGGATTCGACGTTCAAGGATGCTTCGGGGCTGCGTCACCATCAAGAGTCTTAGAAGCTTTATTTTATCAATGGCTACAATCTAAAGAATTTGTCATGAATATTGTGGCTCCCTCTCAGTCCGTGACCCCCTTGAGATGGAGCCCGTCCCAGTGGACGTCGTGCCCCCAGAGGTCTGTTTATGCAAGGAGTCTGTGGCGGTGAAGCAAGAAGAAGTGAAGAAAACTTGCCTGATCGGTCAAATGTTTGGCCCTAGGCCCCCTCTTGAAAGTGTGAGAACTTGGCTTTGCAAAGAGTGGTTCCCGCGTGGCCTAATTGTGTTCAAATGTCAATTCCTGCCGGTGAATCACCTGCTTCTAGTATTTGAGAACGAAGAGGGGGGTTAATCTACGATGGTGCTTAACATTCTTTGAATGCAAGATGGCATCCACAGATCTGCGTTGAAACAGACCTGAACCAGGTCCTTCCCTCGAAGATCTCCATAAACTATGGAGATGGTAAGACCTGGACACAAGAGGTTACTTACAAGAATTTGCCAAACGTGTGCTTCCGTTGCAGGCATCAAGGTCATAGGATCAAAGACTGCCCCCTGAAGAAAAGTACCAATAAAAACAAGATTAAACTAGATGGGACCCTAGACCCTCTCCCCCAAGATGACACTCGGGGTCATCCCCCTCCAATGGAGGAAGAAGAGGGAACTCGCGTTGCTGAGACGGATTTAGAAGGATTCACTGAAGTGAGACGCAGGAGGAAAGTTAGCCCTTGAAGATCAACAACAAGGAATACTACGAAAGTTGCCCCCTCGAATAACATATATTGTAACCTAGAAAAAGAGATCAATGAGGTCGACTTCCCAGAGGACAACCTCTTTGAAGAAGACCCCACTGATAATACCCGTGGGTGCTCTACCAGCAAAGAAGACAACCAAGAAGGTTACACCACGAGTAAAGAGGAAGGCTTCACTACCAACAATGAAGACAACACAGACAGCGAAAGCTCCTCTCTTGGTCCTACCCTCCCGGTATGCTTTCCAAGATTACCGCAACAAAAGTCAAAGCTTAAAGGAAAACAACCTTCCGGCATGCCTTGGAAGAGCCCCCTCAAGAGTAGGATCCTAAGTCAAGAAGTAGGGAGGAAAAAAGAAGACCACAAGAAGAAAAAAGATCGGGTCCCTCCCCTCAAAGAGGGCAATCATCATTAATGAAATTCACATCTCTAAACGTCAGGGGTCTGTCTGACCCGTCAAGAGCTTCGATTCTTGGCCAGTGGTTCAAAGACAAGTGCTTCGCTCCTGACTTTATTTGCTTACAAGAGATTAAAATCGACGGAGAGGATCTACAGAAATGGCTTAAATGCATTTCTCCGAACCACCTTTGGTTCTCCACTTCTCACCCTAGAGGGACCGGGGGTGCTTCTATCGGCATTAGTCACTCCTTGTCTGGCAATGTGACCTCGACTTTTGAAGGTCGGAATCATCGTTGGATTGCTGCCTCTTTCGGGTTCATTTTCCAGTTCACTGTGGTCTCAATTTATGCCCCTAATGGTGAAGCAGATAGAATGGATACTTCGGCTTCCCTCGACTTCCTTTCACACAATGTTCTAATTTGTGGGGACTTCAACATGGTTGAGTTTCCTGAGGACCGATGGAATAACAAAGGAAAAATTATTGACGGTTAGGAGAAAGAGATATGGGATAAAATCAAGCTCCATCTCGACCTCATCGAGGTGAAAGACATGAAGGGGTTCTCCTGGTCAAATCTCCAGTCGGGGGACTCTTTGAGGAAAGCAAGACTTGATAGATGCTACATCAATCAGAACACCATCCTTTAGTGGGGTACTCCTTTGATTTCCCAACACATGGACCTGACTATCTCAGACCACTATCCGATTACTCTGTCTTTCAAACCGATTCCCATGCTCCAGAAAGCTCCTTGGTTTCATGCTTGTCAGACATCGTTTTCCCTCCCCTTTGTCCACCAAGAAATTTCTGAGGTGTGGACGGAAGCCTTTGCTTACTGTAGTGAGCCCGCTAAGTGTTGGAGAAGCGCAGTAGAAAGGACTCGAAAAATTCTAATCAGGACTCAAAAGGCTATAAGAGAAATCCGGAAAAAAAAGAAGAGAAACGGTGTACCGGAGGTCCTCACAGCTTGAAGAAGAGGTGAACAAAGGTAAGTTACATTGCCAACAAGGTCTTTTGAAAATCAGGGGAAGACTAAGATTAGAGGAGGAGGTCCAAAGGAAAAATCTTCAAATTTTCTTCAAAGATTGGTGGGCAGGGAAGGCCGACAAACCAACGAAAGAGATGTGTAACATCCTCAAAAGGAAACAAGCTAGGGAATCCATCCCCCTAATGGTCGATAACAATGGAACTGAATGTTGCACGGAAGTGGAGAATAGATCTATCATCATCGAACACTTTACCAATCTTCTTGGGGCCTTGACTCCTCTTTCCCCCCACAGGCGCGACTCCATGGCAACCATCTCAAGGGTTGCTCAAACCAGAATCCCACAGAACTTGATTGTTCTACTGGATGCTAACATCTCCGAGAATGAAATTATCGAGGTTATTGATGCCCTTCCCAATGGGAAAAGTCCGGGTCCGGATGGCCTTACCAATGAGTTTTTCAAGTCCTTCAAACATCAGGTGGCCTCTCTCTTTCGGTGCCCTCCCTGAGTGCCTGAGTAATGGCGTCATCAAGTTAATCCACAAACGGGGAGATAAGAACAAAATTGAAAACTAGCGTCCGATTACCATGCTCCAAACAGGATACAAGATAATTGCAAAAGTTATTGCCAACAAAATCTCTTGTCATTTAAAGTCATGGCTGTGCGAGGACCAGAAAGGTTTTATCAAAGGTAGATCTATACTTGAAGCAATTATCGATATTTCGGAAGGCCTTGCTTTTGCTGAGGAGTCTGCTCAAGATCCGGTATTCATTAAGATCGACTTCGACAAAGCGTATGACAGATTGCAATGGGGCTTTATTCTTCAATCATTGAAAGACCTTGGATGCAGCCAAAAGTTCACGAAGATGGTTTCCACTCTTCTTGGAAATGCTTCAACTAGAATAAACATCAACGGTAAGCTCTCAGAGCCCATTCGTTTAAAAAGATTAATTAGGCAAGGCTGCCCTCTGGCTCCATTACTATTCGCTATCGCCTCGAATGGACTCAGCTGCCTATTAAAGCATCACATGGACGCTGGCAATCTCAAGGGTCTTACCTTACCTCTAAATCACGGCCAAATGATTGTGAGACTTTTTGCTGATGACATGAATGCCTTTGTGCATAACGATATAAACAACATTGAGGTGTTTTTGTGGTGCCTCAACACCTTTTGTGAGGCATCAGGCTCAAAAATCAACCATGCTAAAACTGCTTTTAGAGCAATCAGCGGACATACTCCCCAATTGTTGGTGGATCAGGGGTGTCAAGTTATCCCTAGCGGTCAAGTCTTCCTTCTCCTTGGCATTCCAATGGGTTTCGACATCTCAATGGACCAACACTGGAACTGGGTGCTATCCAAGCTGGATAGGAAGCTGAATCAGTGGAAAGGTATGCAAGTCAACCTGGTAGGGCGTGCTATGGTTGTTAACACATTTATGCTGTCTACAATTATTTACTTTATCTCGTGTTGGAGACCTAAGGAGAAAGACTTGGCCAAAGTGGAAAGAATCTGCAGAAGCTTCCTTTGGACGGGGGACCCCAACAGAAGGGGGATTCCCAAAATCAAACGGGAAACTTGCATTAGCCCTAAAGACTCAGGGGGCTTGGGAATTTGGATATTGTTGGGTTGGCTGACATCCTGGCGGAAAAATGGCTTATCAAGGCCTAGAGCAATAGGGAGTCCTCTTGGGCTAAATTGATCTTCCAAAACACGAAAGACCTTACCTTTGTTGGCCACCCTGGTTGGAAGGACATAGGGATTCTCACGCTTTTGTTCTCCCCCCACCCGGTCTTCCCTAAAGGCTCTAGCCTTGTGTGTTCCTTATGGAAGAATTGGAACAAGGCCAAATAGTTCATTAGAATGAGTGATGACTGGAAGTGGGCGGCTGGCATAAGACAAAATGACTCTATTTGGTTCCCGATCAGTGGCATTCGGGGGGTGGAGTCTTGGAACCTCCAAACTGAAAGGCGGTTATGGAACAAGGGGTTCAAACAGTGGAAACATCTCCGGAAACAAGAGACCAGCCAGTGGATTAGGTTTGAAGAATTGGATCCGAGACTTAGAGTTACCTTTGAGGAATGGACTCTTCTTCAAAGTAGGTGTTTAGCCTGGGACCGCTCAATTACCCGCCTTTTCTGCGGTCAGGATCCTCCTTGCTTGGAGGGCCTCAAATGGAGCAATGGTAAGAAGCTATCCAGAATCCCCAACTTCAAAGAGGATTTGGATGTTCACCACACCCTTAACAAGAGATGGTGCCTTTCTTCGACCAAACTTTGGTGGGAGCTAAAATTCATGTCTATTTGGCACCCCCTAATTGAGGTCAAAAAGTCCGTTCTCATGTGGCAGATCTTGCATAAGGTATCTGGACCAATGCAAGGGCTAACAAAATCTATGGTGTGCCGCCATGGTGCAAGCGTTGCCATCGGTGCATCAAAGATTTAGCTCACCTCTTCTTCGACTGCCCCAAGTCCCGTGTTATCTGGCATCATGTGACCCGAGTATTGAGACTCACGAGTCAAAGCAACTGGCAACAAGTGATGTTGGGTGAAGCGATCGGCTGCTCATCGAGGCTGTGGAATGCCATTAGAGGTGAGGCTCTCTAGAAGATTTGGAGGGAGCGTTGTGCTGTCAATTTTGGCCAAACTCCTAAGGAATGATCGATCAAGAAATCCTTGTTTCTCCTTGGTAAAAGAATCTCCCGAGTCAAGAGATCGCCACCGTTTAGACATCATTGTATTTATCTCCTCGAAAACAACAAGTTGAAACCCAAATGGGTCCCACATGAGGGTGATGATAATTTTATCCGCCTCATTTGTAATGCCCTGTAGCTTGCCATACTCCTCCCCTGCATTGTGGGATTTGGGGGGTCCAATGGGCACTAGTCCCATTCACTTGTAACTTTTTCTCTTTATTATAATTAAAATCCGGGAGATTAGGCTAAGGCCGAACTTCCTTTTCAAAAAAAAAAAAAAATGCGGGCAGCAACATACGGAGAAATGGGATAGAATGAGAGATTTGGAGAGACAAGATAAGGACCTAAATAAAAGGGCAATAGAATTAGAGTGACAGAGGTCTGAGAGAGAGTGATTACTATGCACATAGACGTCCATAAATAATGCTTCTGGAAACACCGTTTAATGATGATGCAATTTGGACTTCGTAGAGCTAGATGAGTTGAATCATGATAGCCGATGGATTACACAGAAACCCCTTTCACTTCATGAAAAGGCATATGAAATACATCTTCTGCGCATGGTTCCTTATCCTGAGCGTCATAGCATTATCCTATTAAGGAGGATGAGAAATCAGAATAGAGAACGGACATGTAGAGATTGAATATAACTAAATGAAGAATTCAAATATCTTTTCACATCATTCTTTTAAGAGCATGGTCATAGCGTTGAAATGAATCCTCAAAGAATTGTTGAAATCCAAGATTTTTCACGAGAGTAAATTTATGGGAACATGAAGTATCATACCTTTCCATTTCAGAGCACTCATTTTAACATAATATATTAGACAAAGTAATAACATAGACTCATGTTACCGTTGCCATTAAAAGTATGTAAATATTAACTATAGAGTAAACTTGATATGTGGAATTTATGAAGTAAATGTGCAAAGTACAGGATTATTTTTGTACGGGAATATTATTTATTTGCTTTTAGCATGGTACTAATGATGAAAAACCTTTCCCCCCCGTGGGTCTTGCTGTGGATCTTCCTACCAGGTTTATGTGTGGATTATGAAGTAAAGAGAAGGGAGGCTACTGTTGAGGATACTTGAAGAAAAGAAAGGATCGAAGATTGGAAGAAAATCTTGGACCGTGAAGACCGAAGCAGAAGTTCCGTGGGTGATTTCTTGCACTGTAGCGAGGGGTCTAGTTTATATTCGACTGATCCGCACTCTAGCGGCGGCATATATTTGTATTCACCTGATCCGCACTGTAGCGGATTTTTGCATCACCGACCCGCATTGTAGCGGGCATATTTATATCATTCAGAAATTATTGGAGGACTTCAATTTCATTTCCGTAGTATCATTGAGATTTGTATGCACAGCAATTCCGTATATCAGAGGGCTATACTTGGACTTTCTTTCTCTTTCCCGACGCCTACGGTCCCATGTGTACGCATGCACGTCTCACCACTTCCGAGAGGCGGGGGCCCTACGAGGATCGCACACACTCCAGAGAGTTTAGGTGAGGCGCCCTATGCACAGACGCCGCTCGCAGGACAGCGGGAATGGCACATCAGTAAGGGGGTCCGATTCAACCCCCGCGCCGACTTCCTTCCCGTTCGCTCGACCTCCTTCTTTGCGACACCTGAACCCGATGTGAAGCGAGGTGGTTGCCCGGTGATCTTCGACGTGCCACCCACTCCTTGAGAAGACAGACAGGAACCTCGGCATCGGACACAGACTCCAAGTACTAGCATTTCAGGTTTTGTGATTTTTTTGCATTGCTCCACATACACTTTAAATAGAAAGTCTGTTTTGGTTGCCTGATTCTGAGCATTCACGATCTGCATCATTTTAGATCATACAAGTGTGCACTTTCTTATTGACGCATAGATCAAGAATCTACTTCTTAGCTTATATCATAACAAGAGGGAAATTAAAATGAAGGAAATGATTAATCAACAGTTTAGAAGATATGAAGAGAGAATCAAAGAAATAGGAATTAACACAAATGAATCTATAAAATCAAAGTTTGGTATCGTTATGACCCTAATGCAAACTATAAATGCAATATCAAATACTATTCAGTTAATGGGCATAAGTATTAAAGACCTAAAAAATGAAATGGATTCTGAGATTTCTGAATTGAGAAATAAGGTTGACCTATTGACAAACCAAGTTAATGACCTACAAGTATTGAAATGTGATAATGAGCATGAGGTAAAAGTCCAAGGCATATCTGCACACAAACAGTCTTTAGGTCTTACAAGACCCACGCCTAGAGTGATACCTGGGAAATCAAGTCGGGTTGAGAAGAGACCTATACGTTGCTTTTGGTGCAATCAATTTGGACATATGTTCTGGGACTGCATAGCATATGAGAGTGCATGCAGATATAGATTAGTAAGTGAACATGAAAATAAAATTTGTAAGTTTCAAGATCAATCCCCTTTACCTTTGAATGTAGGAAGAGGTGGGATGAAGAAATATTTCAAAGAGACCAAACCTAGATCAAAGTCAATTTAGAAGATATGGAAACCAAAAGAGCTTGAGAATAATAAATCTAATGAATGAAAGAGAATGCTATCTAGTGAGAGTGAAGAGAAACCTATTGAAGAAACCAAAGGTAGACAGATAAAGGTTGGGGAACAAAAAATTGAGCAGATATTAAGAGAACAAATGGAAATCGATAAAAGAGAATGTGATAGAGAAACTAAAGAGAAGTCAAAGCAAGACCAGGATATATATGTGTCATTTGATCCACAACTTTTGGCTAATGAAAATCTATTTGATCAAGAGAAAGTTATGAAGCTGCAATCCCAATTAAACTTTGACAAACAAATTGAACAAGAAAAGAGTGAAGAAGAAATTCAAGACGATACAAAATGTGATAAACGAGTTAACAAAGCGGAAAAACAGTTGCTTGATGATATTATCAAGCAAATCGAGGGAAGTGTAAAGACAACTTTAAAGACTTTTAAGAGTTTGAAGAAGAATAGAGGAAGTAGAAACCTAACGTTTCAAGATATATTTGCAAACCTTGAATGATGATTGAAGTAGAATCATAATAAAAATGCATGAGAAAGATCAAGAGCTATTAAATGTTAATGAATGATGATGATGATAATGATAGTTGATCATGATTGATAAGTGATTCATAATGATTGATGTTGATGATGATTGATGATTAATGAATGAGGATGATTGATGATTCATGATGATAAATGATTGACGAATTATTAGTGATTGATGATGATGATGGTTTATGATGGTTGATAAATAATGATGGTAATGATTGATGTTTAGAATGATTAACAATGATGATTAATGAATGATGATTAATGATGATTGATGTATGATGATGAATGATGATGAAAGATGGTTTATGATCATTGATGATGATGATTATGATGATGATGATGATGATGATGATGACGATTCTAGAGGATACTGATGACATTGGAGGATACTGATGACACTGGAGGATACTGATGATGCTGGAGGATACTGATGACAGTGGAGGATACTGATGACACTGGAGGATATTGATGATGCTGGAGGATATTGATGATACTAGAGGATACTGATGAAACTCAAGGAATGACACTGGAGGATACTGATGACACTGGAGGACGCTGATGACACTAAGGCTCATGCAGATGAAGAATGATGGATCATGAAGATAAAGAAATGCTGGATCAATCAATGATAAAGATAGAAAAAATGATGAGGTGAAATGTTTCCAATTTGAGTTTGGTTTTCTTTGTGATAGAGCATATGCTTTGCATTTGTGTGTATGATAAAGATATGTATGAATTTATGAGAATCATGTGGAATGAAGATATCAAATATCTATTATGGGTTTTGCATGAAGCATGAACGACTAGGAACTATATGAATAGAATCAATTAGCAGACTAGAGATTTTTGGGAGTGAAAGCTTGGGAGGGGTTGGGAAGAAGGAGTCCAGGCAAGAAGCTGACGCTGGGGTTGGATCAGGTCCCTCTGGTGCGCGTCGTTCCCGTTGTCCTGTGAGCAGCGTCTACACGCTGGGCACCTCGCCTATACTCTCTGGAGTGTGTGCGATCCTCGTAGGGCCCCTGCCCCTCCGAAGTGATGAGACGTGCGTACGTACGCATGAGACCGTAGGCGTCGGGAAAGAGATAAATCAGATACAGTACTAATACTCGGAATCGTTGTGTGTACAAATCTCAATGATACAATAGAAATGAAACTGGAGTCCTCTAATAAATCTGAATCATACAGTGAAGTTGGCTACAGTGCGGGTCCGGGATACAAAAATCCGCTACAGTGCGGAACAGGTGAATACAAATATATGCCGCCACTATAGTGCGGATCGGCCGAGTATTATAACATATATAGACTCCGTGCTACAGTGCGGAAAATCGCCCTCGAGTCTCGGGAGTCTTCAGAACTTTTCTTTTCTTCCGTCTTCGGTCAATACTTTACTTCAAGTCTGCTTGGCAATAGATTTTCTTCTCTTTACTTCAGAATCCAACAATCACTTCATATAATATCTCCAAAATCATCAACCTTGAGGAGAGATCCACAAGGAAGTCCGACGGGGGGGTTGGGATTAAAACAATCATTAGTATTTCAAAGGTTTAGAAAAAAAAGAATCACTCCGAGAAATTATGATGAAGGTGAGCATAGAGTTTCAAATATAGTCGATATTCCAATCATGCAATGAACTTTGAATAGTCAATCTTCTAATAGAATGTATGGCATCCTTTGATTTAATCTTCTTTCTTTCTTCTACTCTCTTCTCTTTACACATCAAAGATCGTTTCTATGTCTTACACTCTAATCACAGAAGGTAGCGATATAATCCTTTCTTATTATTCATGTTTAAACTTCCTATAGCATGCAATTAATCATTCCATGTTTCAGAAAAACATAATTTATGAGTCATTTTTATTCCATAAGTTACCTCGTGGGACCGACATATTATCCTCAGATCCATTTTAATAATAAAAATTCACTTTATTCTGCCTCACAAAAACAACTCTTTCTGTCTCTCGGTAGATTACTTTTGCAAGCAGGCATATGTGACTCCCAAAATGCTCATCGGATAATGCTAAGCATCTACACCGTCAATTAAAAAATACAGTAACAGGAAGTCGCCTCTCTCTTCATCTTAAAACTAGATCTATCTAGTTCTGAGCAGACCTTTGCATCATGCATGTAGAACACCATGGATGACCAGCTAGGAGCTACAACAACATCCATGGCGTCAGACGCTATTCAAAAAAGTTCTACCAAAGCTCCACAAACACACGACAACGTACGAAAATAGACAGGATCCTCGGCACATCGTTGTTGTCAGTGTTTGCTGCCCCATCAATGGCAGGAAAACAACAAGACTGGAACTGGGTCGCGGGGGTCATCAGTCACGATAGACGGACACAAGATCATCAGTCGCAATAGAACACAAGATCATCAATCGCGATAGACCAGTCCCTCGGGAGTTCAGTCCATCGTGAATTCTGTCTGTCGTGAGCTCAGTCCATCGTGCGATTGACAAGCTTGGCGCACGTCGCGATAGACCAGCTCATTCAGGAGTTCAATCCATCGTGTGTTCTGTCCGTCGTGTGCTCTGTCCATCGTGCGATTGACAAGCGTGTGTTCTGTCCGTCGTGAGCTCCGTCCATCGTGCGATTGACAAGCTTGGCACGCTTGACAGGATGTGATGTAATGCAAATCTCAAGGTGGTCAGTCGGTCGCCGCACTTTCACGTGCGAGTGAATTACCTCAGTTGGTCGCTCACTTTCAATTTAGCACTCGATTTTTGGCACGGTATCAGGAGGGCAGTTTGAGCCATTCTTCAAATTTCTTTAGCAGTTAATTCTAAAAAAAGAGAAAGCAAAGGTTAAAAAAAAAAAGAAAGCAAAGGTAAAAGATCATTGGCTCGTGGATCGAGTTCTCAATGCTTTCAATGCAAGCACTCAAAAGTGATCATTCTAGAAAGTGACTCTCTCTTATGTTCAATCGAAAGAGAGATATGCGCTAATTCATCTTTTTGAGTAGTCTTTGTTTGTCTTTGCCCTAATGTCAACCCTTCTTCCCTCGTTGGTCCTAAACAATGTGGCTCCTCCCGAATCACAGTGCCCCCTTGAAGTGGGATCCGACCCTTCGGACGTCGCCCCTCCGGTGGTTTATTTATACATGGAGTCAGTGGCGGGAAAGCAAGAAGAATTGATGAAAACTTGTCTGATCCGTCAAGTCTTTGGCCCAAGACCCCCTCTAGAAAATGTGAGATCTTGGTTGCATAAGGAGTAGTTCCCGCATGGTCTAATTGTGTGCAAATTCCAATTCCTGTCGGCGAATCACCTGCTTCTAGTGTTTGAGAATGAAGAGATGGCCTTCCAAGCCCTGCAAGACGGTTCTTGGCAAGTGGGCCAGTCCACCTTATGCCTATTCAAGTGGACCCTAGACTTTGTTCTGAACAAATCAAAGCCTCTACGTTACCCAATTTGGGTGGAACTTCCCAACTTGCCGTATTTCTTGTATGGATTTCTTCGAGAAATTGTGTCACCGATCGGTCGTCCTATGGCCTCAAGAGAGGATGTTGGGGGGTTAATCTATGATGGTGTGCAATACTCCTTCAATGCATGATGGCACCCGCAAATTTACATTGAAGTAGACTTGAACCAGGTCCTCCCCTCGAAGATCTCCGTAAATTATGGCGATGGAAAGAATTGGGTGCAAGAGATGACTTACAAGAATTTGCCCAATGCATTCTTCCATTGTGGGCACCACGGTCATAGGATCAAGGATTGCCCCCCGAAGCAAAGTTCCAATAAAGGAAGCTTAAACCAGATGGGGCCTTGGATCTCTTACCTCAAGCTGGCACTCAGGGGCTTTCCCCTTTGATGGAGGAAGAAACGGGCACTCGTGTTGTAGAGACAGACTGAGAAGGATTCACCGAAGTAAGACGTAGGAGGAAAGTCAGCCCTCGAAGATCTATAGGGATAACCTTGACGAAGAAGATCCAACAAACATTTCCATCGGATGCTCTACCAGCAAAGAAGACAACCAAGAAGGCTACACCACCAATAAAGAGGATGGCTTCACTACTAGCAATGAAGACAACCCAGACAGTGAAAGCTCCTCTCTTGGGCCTACTCTTCCGGTTTGCTTGCCTAGCTTACCTCAACTGAAGTCAAAGCTTAAAGGTAAACAACCGTCAGGCATGTCTTGGAAGAGCCCCCTCAAGAGTAGGATCCTAAATCAAGAAGCTGGGAGGAAAAAAGAAGATCAAAAGAAGAAAAAAGTTCGGGCCCCTCCCGTCAAAGAGGGCATCCAGCAATAATGAAAATCACTTCCCTAAACATCAGGGGTTTGTCGGACCCTTCAAGAGCGGCGATTCTTGGTCAATGGTTCAAAGACGAGTGCCTCAACCCTGACTTTATCTGCTTACAAGAGATTAAAATCAACGCAGAGGATCTCCACAAACGGCTTAAACGCATTTCTCTGAACCACCTTTGGATCTCCACTTCGCACCCTAGGGGGTCGGGGGGTGCTGCCATCGGTATTAGTCACTCTTGGTCCGGTAGATTGACATCGACTTATGAAGATCAGAATCATCGGTGGATTGTTGCCTCTATCGGGCCACCTAATCAGTTCACTGTGGTCTCAATATATGCCCCTAATGGTGAGACAGACAGAATCAACACTTGGACTTCCCTTGACTCCCTCTCTCACAATGTTTTTCTCTGCGGGGCCTTCAACATGGTTGAATTTCCTGAGGACCGTTGGAATAACAAGGGGAAAATTATTGATGGTCAGGAGAAAGAGATATGGGATAAAATCAAGTTCCATCTCGACCTGGTTGAGGTGAAAGACATGAAGGGGTTCTCTTGGTCTAACCTCCAATTGGGGGACTCTCTGAGGAAAGCTAGACTTGATAGATGTTACATCGACCAAAACACCATCCTCCAGTGGGATATTCCTTCGATTTCCCAACACATGGACCTGACTATCTCAGACCATTACCCGATTACTCTTTCGTTCAAACCGATTCCCATGCTCCGAAAAGCTCCTTGGTTTCAAGCTTGCCAGACGCCATTTTCCCTCCCCTCTGTCGACCAAGAAATTTCCATAGTTTGGGCAGAGGCTTTTGCCCACTGTAATGATCCAGCTAAGTGATGGAGAAGTGTGGTGGAAAGAACTAGACAAATTTTGATCAGGACGCATAAGGCCATAAGAGATATCCGAAATAAAAGGAGAGAAAAGGTGTATCGGAGGCTCTCACATCTTGAAGAAGAAGTGAACAAAGGTAACTTGCAATGCCAACAAGGGCTTCTAAAAATTAGGGGAAGACTAAGACTCGAGGAAGAAGTTCAAAGGAAAATCTACAAATTTTTTTCAAAGACTGGTGGGCGGGGAATGCTGACAAACCTTCGAAAGAGATTGTAACATCCTTAAAAGAAAACAAGCTAGGGAAGCCATCCCCTTCTTGGTCGGAAACAATGGGATCGAATGCAGCATGGAAGTAGAGAATAGATCTCTCATCGTTGGGCACTTCACCCATCTTCTCGAGGTCCCGACTCCTCTTTCCCCGCACAGACGTGATTGCATGGCAGCCATCTCAAGGGTTGCTCAACCTAGCATCCCTCCGAACATGATTCCTCTGCTGGATGCTAACATTTCAGAGAACGAAATTATCGAGGTTATTGATTCTCTCCCCAATGGGAAGAGCCCAGGCCCTGATGGACTCACCAATGAGTTTTTCAAGTCCTTTAAGCATGTTGTGGACCACCCCGCTGCGTCTTGTGTGGTAAGAGGCTCTCTCCTTCGGTGCCCTCCATGAGTGTCTTAATAATGGTGTCATCAAATTAATTCACAAAAGGGATGATAAGAACAAAATTGAAAACTGGCGGCCGATTACCATGCTTCAAACTGGGTACAAGATAATCGCCAAAGTAATCGCCAACAGAATCTCGTGTCATTTAAAGTCTTGGCTTTGTGAGGACTAGAAGGGTTTTATCAAAGGTAGCTCTATACTTGAAGCAATTGTCGATATTTGGGAAGGCCTTACGTTTGTTGAGGAGTCTGCTCAAGAACTGATATTCATTAAGATCGACTTCGACAAAGCATATGACAGATTAAAATGGGACTTTATTCTTCAATCTCTGAAAGATCTTGGATGCAGCCAAAAGTTCACGAAGATGGTTTCCACTCTACTCGGAAATGCCTCAACGAGAATAAACATCAATGGTAAGCTCTCTAAACCCATACGTTTAAAAAGATCTATCAGGCAAGGTTGCCCGCTAGCTCCATTACTCTTCGCTATCGCCTCGGATGGCCTCAGTCGCCTATTTAAGCATCACTTGGACGTTGGAAATATCAAAGGTCTCTCCCTACCCCTTGGTCAGCACCAGATGATTGCTAGACTCTTTTCTCATGACATGAATGCCTTTGTTCTTAACGAAAGAAACTGCATTGAGGTGTTTTCGAACTGCCTTGACACCTTTTGTAAGGCGTCAAGTTCAAAAATCAACCATGCTCAAACTGCTTTCAGAGCGATCCATGGGCCTCCACCCCAACTGTTGATTTGTCAGGGGTGTCAAGTTATCCCTAGCGGACAAGTCTTCTATCTCCTCGGCATTTCGATGGGATTCAACATCTCGATGGACCAACGATGGAACTGGATTCTATCCAAACTCGATAGCAAACTAAATCATTGGAAAGGTATGCAAGCTAACTTGGTAGGGCGTGCTATGGTTGTCAACACATTTATGCTTTCTACGATTATCTACTATATCTCATGCTGGAGACCTAAGGAGAAAGAATTGGCCAAAGTGGAAAGGATCTGCAAAAACTTCCTATGGACTGGGGACCCCAATAGGAGGGGGACTCCCAAAATCAAATGGGAAACTTGTATTAGCTCAAAAGACTGAGGGGGATTGGGTATTTGGATATCACAGGGTTAGCTGACAAGCTGGTGGCAAAGTGGTTTATCAAGGCTTGGTGCAATAGGGAGTCCTCCTGGGCCAAATTGATCTTCAGAAATTCGAAAGACCTTACTCTGGTTGGCCTTCCCGGCTGGAAGGACATTGGGATCCTGACGCTTTTGTTCTCCCCCCACCCGGTGTTCCCTAAAGGGTCTAGCCTCGTGTGTTCCTTATGGAAGAGTTGGAACAAGGCTAAACAATTCATCAGAGTCAGTGAAGAGTGGAAGTGGGCTACGGGGATAAGACAAAATCACTCTATCTGGTTCCCAATCAGCGGCTTAAGGGAGGTGGAGTATTGGAACCTCCAAATGGCTAAGCATCTTTGGAATAAGCGATTCAAACAGTGGAAACAGCTCTGGAAACAAGAGACCGGCGAGTGGATTAGATTTGAAGACTTAGACCCAAGACAAAGAATTTCTCTCGAAGAATGGACTCTCCTCCAAAACAGGTGTTCAACATGCGACCACTCAACTACCCGCCTTCTCTGCGGACAAGATCTTCCTTGCCTTGACGGCCTCAAATGGAGCAATGGTAAGAAACTATCTAGAATTCCCAACTTCAAAGAGAACTTAGATGTTCATCTCACTCTAAACAAGGTGTGGTCTCTTTCTTGGACCAAACTTCGATGGGAACTTAAGTTCATGTCAATTTGGCACCCCCTTATTGAGATCAAGAAATCCGTTCTCACGTGGCAAATCTTGCATAAAGGTATCTGGTACAATGCAAGGGCCAATAAAATCTGTGGTGTGCCTCCTTAGTGCAAGCGGTGCCATCGATGCATCGAAGACCTTGTTCACCTCTTCTTCGATTGCCCCAAGTCCCGTGTTATCTGGCATCAAGTGACACTGATTCTGCGTCTCTCGAACCAAATCAATTGGCAACAGGCGCTGTTGGGTGAGGCGGTTGGCTGCTCCGGTAGGCTGTGGAATGCCATCAGAGGCGAGAGTCTTTGGAAAATATGGAGGGAGCGTTGTGCTGTCAACTTTGGCCAAACCTCAAAGGAATAGTCGATTGAGAAATCATTGTTTCTTCTAGGTAAAAGAATCTCCCGACACAAGAAATCTCCTCCATTTAGACATCAGTGTATTTATCTCCTCGTAGATAACAAGTTGAAATCCAAATGGGTCCCCCATGAAGGAGATGATAGTTTTGTACACCTCATTTGTAACGCCCTCTAGCTTACCGAATTCGTCCCCTACGTTGTGGGATTTGGGGGGTCCCAAGGGCACTAGTCCCATTCACGTGTAACTTTTCTTCATTATTTTAATTAAAGTCCGGGAGATTAAGCCATGGCCAAACTTCCTTTTATAAAAAAAAGAACTCTTTTTGTTGCTCTCTCTTATCTCATTTCTATCGCTACTGAAGTTTCTATGTCCACCGCCTCTCCTTTGTGCTTCATCTCTCTCTCTCTCTCTCTCTCTCTCTCTCTCTCTCTCTCTACCAATTCGAGCCTGCTGTCGCTTTAGAGTATTTCTCTCTCTTAATATGACTCTCTCTCTCTCCACTGTGAATTCTCCAGCGCGCCACCAACAAATCCAGCACCACTTTCTCTCTCTACGCGTCTTTCTCCAGCACCTGCGCGTGTGTCTGAGCTACGCGTGACGCTTCCGTATGGTCTCTCTCGCACAGAGATAGCTCCACTCACGTGTAGTGCTACAAGCCGACTATCATCTACCATCTGTGCAGCTAGTCTCTCTTCTACATCAGCAGCAACCAACCAGTGTCGCTCTCTCTCCATGCATTCCTCTTACTTCTCCTCCGGACCGTCGACTCTCCAGTTTAGCCATTGCGCTACGTCGACACACGCCGAATCTCCCTGCGATGCGCCAATCTGGCTCCGGTGTCTATGCCAATTGACTTTCTCTCTCTCTCTCTCTCCTCCGTCTCTCTCCTCTCCGTCCTTGTTCTACGCACAAGCAGCCACCAGACTCTCCGAAGGTCTCTCTCTTTCTACCTGTCTGAGACCCAACCACCATGGCACCTGCCACCAGCCACGGATCTCGACTTTGCGTGTCAGCTCTAGAAAAGGTTCAGCCGCCAGCGTTCCCTGGATTCTCTCTACGACACGTCGACAGCAGCAATCAGCTGACTGAGTGCCCTCTGACCTTTTCCGGATCTGCCATGCCTACTCTCTTCACGTGGACTCATTAAAGAATCTCTAGAGGTTTTGCCTCTCTCTAAGACACACGGAGTCAGCGGCCCAAGCACTCTACTTCTCTTTACAACGAATTTTCCATTTCTACAACCGTGCGTGTATTACTAAAACACATATGTTATACACTGACTAAATCTGCAACTATTTCTTCCTTGCTCATCCGAATGGAAACCGACTAAATCTGCAACTATTTCTTCCTTGGTCATCCAAATGGAAACACTCCTACGGTAATGATCCAACCTGATCTTAAACGGAAGGAAGATGGCTAACGGAAGAGACTATCTCCATCTCGACGCATCCATATGGGGGTACAAATAGAAAAGTAGAACATGAATGATCAAGTAAGGACAAGGAGCATACCTGAAGGAGAGATCCACAAGGAAGTCTGACAGGAGAAACAAATGAGGCTAGGGCACTTATTTATAGGCCTTCCCCTAGCTAGGACTTCTCTAGAATCTTCTAACCTCCTTAAATGACTTTCTATTTCTGGATCCTTCTTGCATGTTCTTTTACTATTCCTAGAACCTCACATCTTTATTTCTATTTTTGGATTTTTCTCCTTTTATTTTTCCAATTTTCATCTTTCTATTTTTTTAATCTTTTTCTTTTTCTCTTTTTATTTTTCTTAAATTAAGGTTTTCTTTCATACTTTGTACACAAATGAAATAAATTCCAAGGGCTAAACTTAAGGTAAATGACAAAACTAAGGTTCCAACCTAGGGTTTCCATGGGGCTAGACTTAGTTTCATGGACTATTTACAAAATCACATGGTCTCCCATCTCACAGTCAATCAAATCAGCCAAAACATGCACTAATCGTAACCCTTTCTTAGTCAAATCATCACACAAAAACTCATAAAATCAATGAACTTTAAAAAAAAGAATAGGAACACTTCCCTGCGGGATTTCATCCCGACATTCACCCCCGCTAAACGTGCACATCGTCCCGATGGGCCAACCTGCAAGATCCAATAGAAGCGTATCAAGATTCTTTTTGAAACACTTTTAACTTTGTATGTTTTTCTTTTCAAAATCAAAACATGATTTCATGCAGTACATGGAATTTTTTTTATAAAGATTAGTACAAATTTTAGAAAATTAGGTAGATTCAAGCCTCGCAAACATCATACTATGTTTTTGCATCTGCAATCTGATAAGTTTTCACATGAATAAACCGTTGGCTTCCTAGATCTTCTGTTCGTTCAACTGGTTTAGATCCAACTGCTCATTCTAGGTACTAGCATATACTTATGTTTCTACTAGCTCTGTTTGTAGAATATACCTTGATTCCTATTATTTATCTCCTACTTGTCCAACTCTCCATTAGCCCTTTTCTTTTTCTTTTTCTTTTTCATTTTTCTTTCTCTCTTTCTTTCTTTTTCACTTCATCTCAGCTCAGCTTTTTTCGTTTTATCGGCCTATGTCGAAATCGGTTGCAACTCATGGACTTGTCCACACTACAACATATCGAGGGAATACTGACAGCCAGTGTACCGACGTGCAGCTGTCAATGTCAGTATACCTCTCGGGAAATTTGGGAAAGCTGGGTTGCCTCGGAATCACACTCGCGTTGCCTCGGAATCACACTCGCGTTGCCTCGGAATCACAGCGTCTGTATAAGCATCGGTATATGTGTCGGTATACGTGTCGGTAATTTCTGGAACTACCAATGCTTATATTGACGCATATATCGACGCTCTCTTTTTAACTACGCCCAAACCCAAAATCAGTCATTCTGAGAGTTTCAAATGTAGAACTTCTCCTTTCGGGTTCGTGCACGCCAACAGTAGAGCAGAACTCTGTTTGTCATCCTCTCTCTCTCTCTCCCTCTCTCCCTCCCTTCCCTCTCTCTCTCTCTCTCCCTGTCTCTCTCTCTCCCTCCCTCTCTCTCACTATCTCTCTCTCTCTCTCTCTCCCTCTCTCTCCCTCTTTCTCTCTCCCTCTCTCTTTCTCTCTCCCTCTCTCTCTCTCTCTTTATATAGACCTCTATCTTTATAGATCTGAAGTTTGGTTTTGCTAATATGTTCTTTGTTTGGTTTTGCAAGAGCGTTTGGCATCAAAGCTTTGGAAATTCGATGAAGAAGCACTTCAAGTGGAATTACAAAAATTACATCAATGTAAGTATAACATATATCACTCTTTTAACTTTCTTTATATTTTTGTTTTCAAATATCTTCTCTCTTTATATTTTTGTTTTCTAATATCTTCTCTCTTTATTTTTGTTTGAGAGAGAGCGAGAGAGAGCGAGAGAGGGGGATATGCATATGCATACATGCATGAATGCACATTCATACATGCATGCATCCATATGCATACATGCATACATGCATGCATGCATATGCATACATGCATACATGCATATGCATACATGCATATGCATACATGAATGCATATGCAAACATGCATGCATGCATATGCAAACATGCATGCATGCATGCATGCATACATGCATATATATACATGCATACATGCATATGCATACATGAATGCATATGCATACATGAATGCATATGCATACATGAATGCATATACATACATGAATGCATATGCATACATGAATGCATATGCATACATGAATGCATATGCATACATGAATGCATATGCATACATGCATGCATACACATGCATACATGCATGAATGCACATGCATACATGCATGAATGCATATGCATACATGCATGAATGCATATGCATACATGCATACATGCATACATGCATACATGCATACATGCATACATGCATGCATATGCATATGCATACATGCATGTATATGCATATGCATACATGCATGCATATGCATACATGCATGAATGCACATGCATACATGCATGCATGCATATGCATACATGCATGCATGCATATGCATACATGCATGCATGCATGTATGCATACATGCATGCATGCATACATGCATGCATACACATGCATACATGCATGAATGCACATGCATACATGCATGAATGCACATGCATACATGCATGAATGCACATGCATACATGTATCCATATGCATGAATGCATATGCATGTATGCATGTATGCATATGCATTCATGCATGTATGCATATGCATTCATGCATGTATGCATACATGCATATGCATACATGCATACATGAATGCATATGCATACAATGAATGCATATGCATACATGAACGCATATGCATACATGCATGCATACACATGCATACATGCATGAATGCACATGCATACATGCATGCATATGCATACATGCATGCAATCATACATGCATGCATGCATACATGCATACATGCATGCATGCATACATGCATATGCATACATGCATATGCATACATGCATACATGCATACATGCATACATGCATATGCATACATGCATGAATGCACTGCATACATGCATGAATGCACATGCATACATGCATGAATGCACATGCATACATACATGCATGCATATGCATACATGCATGTGCATGCATGCATGTGCATGCATGCATGTGCATGCATGCATGCATGTGCATGCATGCATATGCATACATGCATGCATGCATATGCATACATGCATGCATGCATGCATACATGCCTATGCATACATGCATATGCATACATGAATGCATATGCATAAATGAATGCATATGCATAAATGAATGCATATGCATACATATGTGCATACACATGCATACATGCATGAATGCACATGCATACATGCATGAATGCATATGCATACATGTATCCATGCATATGCATACATGCATGCATGCATACACGCATACATGCATATGGATACATGCATACATGCATGCATATACATACATGCATGAATGCACATGCATACATGCATGAATGCACATGCATACATGCATGAATGCACATGCATACATGCATGTGCATGCATGCATGCATGCATGCATACATGCATACATGCATACATGAATGCATATGCATACATGAATGCATATGCATACATGAATGCATATGCATACATGAATGCATATCCATACATGCATGCTTACACATGCATACATGCATGAATGCACATGCATACATGCATGAATGCAGATGCATACATGCATGCATATTCATACATGCATATGCATACATGCATGCATATGCATACATCCATGAATGCACATGCATACATGCATGAATGCGCATGCATGCATGCATACACATGCAACATGCATGACTGCACATGCATACATGCATGAATGCATATGCATACATGTATCGATATGCATGTATGAATGAACATGCATACATTCATATGGATACATGTATGCATATGCATTCATGCATGTATGCATGTGCATTCATGCATGTATGCATGTGTATGCATACATGCATGCATATGCATACATGCATGCATATGCATACATGCATGCATATGCATACATGCATGCATACACATGCATACATGCATGAATGCACATGCATACATGCATGAATGCACATGCATACATGCATTAATGCATATGCATACATGTATCCATATGCATGTATGCATGTTCATTCATGCATGCATACACATGCATACATGCATGAATGCACATGCATACATGCATGAATGCATATGCATATACATGAATGCATATACATGATTGCACATGCATACATGCATGAATGCACATGCATACATGCATGCATGCATATGCATACATGAATGCATATGCATACATGCATACATGCATATGCATACATGCATACATGCATATGCATACATGCATACATGCATATGCATACATGCATATGCATACATGAATGCATATGCATACATGCATATGCATACATGCATATGCATACATGCATATGCATACATGCATATGCATACATGCATGAATGCACATGCATGAATGCACATGCATGAATGCAAATGCATACATGCATGCATACACATGCATACATGCATGTATACATGCATGAATGCATATGCATACATGCATGAATGCATATGCATACATGCATGAATGCATATGCATACATGCATGAATGCATCTGCATACATGCATGTGGATGCATGCATATGCATACATGCATACATGCATATGCATACATGCATATGCATACATGCATGAATGTACATGCATACATGCATGAATGCATATGCATACATGAATGCAATATGCATACATGCATATGCATACATGCATATGCATACATGCATATGCATATACATACATGCATATGCATACATGCATACATGCATGCATATGCATACATGCATGCATATGCATACATGCATGCATATGCATACATGCATGTAATGTATGCACATATACATATACGTGCATATGTATACGTGCATACATGCATGTATATGTATGCATGTATAGATATACGTGCACATGTATATGTATATGTATGCACGTATACATATACAAGCATATGTATACGTGAATGCATATGTATACAAGCATATGTATACGTGAATGGATATGTATACAAGCATATGTATACGTGAATGCATATGTATACAAGCATATACATGCATGTATATGTATGCACGTATATATATACGTGCACATGTATATGTATATGTATGCAACGTATACATATACAAGCATATGTATGCATGAATGCATATGTATACAAGCATATGTATACGTGAATTCATATGTATACAAGCATATGTATACGTGAATGTATATGTATACAAGCTGAAGCATGCATATATAGACACTGGATGAGATGAGATCTTCATATTGCATCAGATGGGATCTCCACGTACACCATGGGGTGCGCACGATCACGACGAATCAAAGATATATCATATCGGTAATGGAGCTCCAGTTATGGATGCGGCGGAGAAGTCAATGTGACAACATATATGACAACTCTGCTCGATTGAATTCGGTCATTCAGTAATGTTAAAACAGGATAGAGACTCTAAAAAGCATATCACACAATGCATATATGAAGAGTACCGACCAGCACCTGGCAATCGTGTTGTGAGTTCTGATTGGATACAACATACAACATGCGAGGTGATGTCGCATCGACGATCCGAAGCTCGCGATGCTTTCAAAGCAGGCTTATCGAAGCGTGTATGGCTAGACGCCGAAGAATGGGAATTGGTTCACGATGGGCATCAACATACTCCTGATCGGTATCGTCAACAAAGAGATGTGGCGGCTACACGGTTAGATACGGTTGGAACGTCGCATTTAGGTAGCGGCGAATACGATAGTATGCTCTACCAATTTGTAAGTATGATGTTAATTATTGAAGTTGTTTGTGTTAAGTATATTATGTATATTCATCTAACATTTTGCATATTTACTATAGGAGTTGGCAGTGGGTCGTCCTCCAACACGAGCAGAACAATCGTATGGATATCAACATGGATTAAATGCACTGTTACAAGACTTAGAGGGACGTGATGCAATTGTCTCATGGGAGAATATTATTGATTAGGTAAAGTTATATCTTGGTTTTGTGTTTTTAGTTGTTGTTTATAAATGTCATGTTAATTGATTTTATTTTATACATATGTTTTGTTGCAGGATTGTAGGTGTAAATATTTTGATCAATGCCACAATTTTGTATCACACTCGCATATGACAATCATGAACCATAATTTTGTATTCGATTCTTATATGGAAGTGTTTTGTCACATTGCCACAATTTTGTATTACACTCCTATGTGGCAATGATGTACCATAATTTTGTATTCCATTCCTATATGGAAGTGCTTTGCCACACTTATGTACATTTTTCTTTTATGGAATATACAACTTTCTTTACATGAATCATTGTTCATTTTTACTCATATAAGTTTATGTTTTGGTTGTCATTAGAGTACATAACACATGTACTCAGTTGGGAAAAGTGTATTGTCTTTTGCTAAACAACATCATGCTGTAACAAAAGACAACACACTCTGCCCAAAAAAATTCTTGCAGGTATGGTCGTCGGTATACGCGTTGGTAGCTTGAGTATGGTCGTCGGTATATGCGCCGCTAATCCCAGCGGTTCGTCGGTATATGTGTCGGTATTTCCGACGCATATACCAACGCATATACCGACGCCATACTGACGCTTGTACCGACTACTACACCGACGTCGCGAAGAAATCCCGCCCGTTCATTTGCCTTGGTAGCAGCCTCGATATACCCTCGATATGTTGTAGTGCCACCCGGCCAAGTTTGTCCCAGCTATTTGCCGATCTGACATAGCGCACGACATACACAATGTCAGCCCTACATGAAATCGACATCAACTCGTGGCTTTGACCACCCGGCCAGAGTGACTCCACCCGCCTACAGACCCATGGAGGCGCATGACAACATATAGGTCAGGCCTACGAGGAAACTAGCTACGGCTCATGGCCTTGATCGTCCCACCAAGGTGGTTCCACACACCTACTAGCCCATCGTAGTGCACTAACAACATGCACACACATATATGCTAGCTTGAGTATGAAGGTTCTTCATAAATCATGATATATATGGAGGTAAGATTTCACAAGAAATAAATACTAGGATCCAAAGCTTCCCACTCACTAAGTGTTCAAATCAATCAACATATACATGCACTCGGTCTAAGCATGCCATCTCATTCCCAAGCTTTCACTCCCAAAAGTCTCTAGTCCACTAACTGATCCCATTCATGTAATTCCTAGTCGCTCATGCTTCATGCAAACCCATAATAAATATTTGCTATCTTCACTCTACAAGATTTTCATAAATTCATACATATCTTTATCATACACACAATTGCAAAGCATATGCTCTATCAGAAGAAAACCAAACTCAAATTGAAAACATTTCACTTGATCATTTTATCCATCTTTATCATTGATTAATCCAACATTTCTTTATCTTCATGATCCATCATTCTGCATCAGCATGAGCCTCAGTGTCATCAGCATCCTCTTGTGTCATCAGTATCCTCCATTGTCATCAGTATCCTCCATTGTCATCAGTATCCTCTAGTATCATCAGTATCCTCCAACATCATCAGTATCCTCCAGTGTCATCAATATCCTCCAGCATCATCAGTATCCTCCAGCATCATCAGTATCCTCAGTGTCATTAGTATCCTCCAATGTCATCAGTATCCTCCATCATCATCAGTATCCACTAGTGTCATCAGTATCCTCCATTGTCATTAGTATCCTCCCGCATCATCAGTATCCTCCAGCATCATCAATATCCTCCAGTGTCATCAATCCTCCAGCATCATCAGTATCCTCCAGTGTCATCAATATCCTCCAGTGTCATGAGTATCCTCCAGTGTCACCAGTATCCTCTAGTGTTATCAGTATCCTCCACTGTCATCAGTATCCTCCTGCATCATGAGTATCCTCCAGTGTCATCAGTATCCTCCAATGTCATCAGTATCCTCCAGTGTCATTCATTGAGTATCATTAGTATCCTCTAGTATCATTAGTATCCTCCAGTGTCATCAGTATCCTCCAGTGTCATTCCTCCACTGTCATCCGTATCCTCTAGTGTCATCAGTATCCTCCAGCATCATCAATATCCTCCAGTGTCATCATTATCCTCCAGCATCATCAGTATCCTCCAGTGGCATCAGTATCTTCGAGTGTCATCACTATCCTCTAGTGTCATCAGTATCTTTAGTGTCATCAGTATCCTCCAGCATCATCAATATCCTCCAGTGTCATCAGTATCCTCCAGCATCATCAGTATCCTCTAGTGTCATCACTATCCTCGAGTGTTATCAATATCCTCCAACATCATCAGTATCCTCCAGCATCATCAGTATCCTCCAGTTTCATCAGTATCCTCTAGTATCATCAGTATCCTCTAGTATCATCAATATCCTCCAGTGTCATCAGTATCCTCTAGTGTCATCATTATCCTCTAGTGTCATCAGTATCCTCCAGTGTCATCAGTATCCTCCAGTGTCATCAGTATCCTCCAGTGTCATTAGTATCCTCCAGTGTCATTAGTATCCTCTTGTGTCATCAGTATCCTCCAGTGTCATCACTATCCTCTAGTGTCATCAGTATCCTCTAGTGTCATCAGTATCCTCCAGCATCATCAGTATCCTCGAGTGTCATCAGTATCCTCCAGCATCATCAGTATCCTCCAGTGTCATCAGTATGCTCGAGCATCATCAGTATCCTCCAATGTCATCAGTATCCTCCAGCATCATCACTATCCTCCAGTGTCATCAGTATCCTCCAGTGTCATCAGTATCCTCCAATATTATAATCATCATAATCATCATCACGAATCATCATCATTTTCATCACCATAAACCATCATCCATCATCATTTTCATCATCAATCATTAATCATTCCTCAATCATATATCATCATTAATCGTAATCATTCATCAATCATCATCAATCAATCTTCAATCCTTAATCATCATCATTCATTAATCATGAATCATCATCTTTAATTAATAATCATCAATCATCATAAACCATCAATCATCATTTTCATCAATCATCATCATGCATTTTCATGAATCACCATCACGCATTATCATCAATCTTTATCACTCAATAGATCCTGATCATTCTCATGCATTTTTATTATGATTCTACTTCAGTCATCATTCAAGGTTTGCAAATATGTCTTGAAACGTTATGTTTCTACTTCTTCTATTCTTCTTCAAACTCTTAAAAATCTTTGAAGTTGTCTTTATATTCCCCTCAATTTGCTTGATAATATCATCAAGCAATTGTTTTTCAGCTTTATTGACTTGTTTATCAAATTCCTATATTCTTGATTTTCTTCCTCGCTCTTTTCATGTTCAATTTGTTTGTCAAAGTTTAATTGGGATTGTAATTTCGCAACTTTGTCTTGATCGAATAGATTCTCATTAGTTAAAAGGTTTGGATCAAATGATACATATACATCCTGATCTTTCTTTGATTTCTCTTTAATTTCTCTATTAGATTCTTTTTTACGGTCAACTTCCATTTGTTCTCTCAATATCTGTTCAATATTCTGCTTCTCAACCTTTATCTATCTACTTCTGGTTTCCTCAACAGGTTTCTCTTGACTCTCAATAAACGTCATACTCTTTTGTTCCTCAGATCTATTATCTTTATGAGTTTTTGGTTTCCATATGTTTTGAATTGGCTTTGATATAGTCTTGGTTTCCTCAAAATATTCCTTGATCCCACCTCTTCCTACATTCAAATGCAAAGGTAATTGTTCTTGGTATTTGCAAACTTTTCCCTCATGCTCACTTACAAGTCTATGTCTGCATGCTCTCTTATATGCTATACAATCCCAGAACATATGCCCAAATTGATCGCACCAAAAGCAACGTATAGGTCTCTTCTCAACACGACTTGATTTCCTAGGTATCACTATAGGCGTGGGTCTCTAAGACCTAAAGACTGTTTGTGTGCAGATATGCCATGGACTTTTACCTCATGCTCATGATCACATTTCAATACTTGTAGGTCATTAACTTGGTTTGTCAACAGTCAACCTTATTTCTCAATTTAGAAATCTCAGAATCCACTTCATTTTTTAGGTCTTTAATTCTTATGCCCATTAATTGAATAGTATCTGATATTGCATTTATAGTTTGCATTAGGGTCATAACAATACCAAACTTTGATTTTATAGATTCATTCGTGTTAAGTTCTATTTTCCTTAATTAGCTCTTCATATCTCCTAAGCTGTTCCTCATCATTTTGTTCATTTTCGTTTTCCTCTTCTTAGGATCTACGTTGAGAAGTGGATTCTTAATCTATGCCTCAATGGAAAAGTGCATACTCGTATGATCAAAACTGATGCAAAAAGTGGATAATCAAAGTCAGGCACTAAAAAACAATCTTTCTCTTTAAAGTGCGTGGAATCAATGCAAATAATTCAAATAACTTAAAATGCTCGTACTTGGAAATCTATGTCCGATGCCGAGGTTCCTGTCTGTCTTCTCAAGGAGTAGGTGGCGCGTCAAGGATCACTGAGCAACCGCCTCGCTTCACCTCGGGTTCAGGGGTCGGGAAGAAGGAGTTCGGGCAGGAAGCCAGCGCTGGGGTTGGATCAGGCCCCTCTCGTGCACGCCGTTCCCACTGTCCTACGAGCGACATCTCCGCGCTAGGCGCCTCGCCTATACTCTCTGGAGTGTGTGCGATCCTCGTAGGGCCCCTGCCCCTCGGAAGTGACGAGACGTGCATGCGTACGCATGAGACCGTAGACGTCGGGAAAGAGACAAATCAGATACAACACTATAAATCGGAATCGTTGTGTGTACAAATCTCAATGATACAACAGAAATGAAACTGGAGTCCTCTAATAAATTTGAATCATACAGTGAAGCCCGCTACAGTGCGGGTCCGGGATACAAAATCCGCTCCAATGTGGAACAGGTGAATACAAATATATGCCGTTGCTATAGTGCGGATCGGCCGAGTATAACATATATAGACTCCCTGCTATAGTGCGAAAAATTTCCCTCAAGTCTCAGCACTCTTCAAAACTTTTCTTTTCTTTCGTCTTCGATCAATACTTTACTTCAAGTGTGCTTGGCAATAAATTTTCTTCTCTTTACTTCAGAATCCAGTAATCACTTCATATAATATCTCCAAAATCATCAACCTGGAGGAGAGATCCACAAGGAAGTCCGACGGAGGGGTTGGGATTAAAACAATCATTAGTATTTCAAAGGTCTAGAAAAGAAAAATCACTCCGAGAAATTATGATGAAGGTGAGCACAGAGTTTCAAATATAGTCGATATTCCAATCATGCAATGAACTTTGAATAGTCAATCTTCTACTAGAAGGTATGACATCCTTTGATTTAATCTTCTTTCTTTCTTCTACTCTCTTCTCTTTACACATCAAAGATCGTTTCTATGTCTTACACTCTAATCACAGAAGGTAGCGATATAATCCTTTCTTATTATTCATGTTTAAACCTCGTATAGCATGCAATTAATCATTCCATGTTTCAGAAAAACAATATTTATGAGTCATTTTTATTCCATAAGTTACCTCCTGGGACCGACATATTATCCTCACATCCATTTTAATAATAAAAATTCACTTTATTCTGCCTCACAAAAACAACTCTTTCTGTCTCTCTCTCTTATCTCATTTCTATCGCTCCTGAAGTTTCTATGTCCACCGCCTCTCCTTTGTGCTTCATCTCTCTCTCTCTCTGCCAACTCGAGCCTACTGTCGCTTTAGAGTATTTCTCTCTCTTAATATGACTCTCTCTCTCTCTCTCTCTCTCTCTCTCTCTCTCTCTCTCTCTCTCTCTCTCTCTCTCTCTCTCTGCGCTCTGAATCCTCCAGCGCATCGCCAACAAATCTAGCACCACTTTCTCTCTCTACACATCTTTCTCCAGCACCTGTGCGTGTGTGTGAGCTACGCGTGACGCTTCCCTATGATCTGTCTCGCAGCTACTCTCTCTTCTGCATCAGCGGCAGCCAACCAGTGTCGCTCTCTCTCCATGCACTCCTCTGACTTCTCCTCCGGGCCGTCGACTCTCCAGTTTTTCCATTGTGCTACGTCGACAGACGTCGAATCTCCCTACGATGCACCAATCTGGCTCCGGTGTCTGTGCCAATTGACTTTCTCTCTCTCTCTCCTCCCTCTCTCTCCTCTTCGTCCTTGTTCTACGCATAGGCAGCCACCACACTCTTCGAAGGTCTCTCTCTCTCTACCTGTCTGAGACCCAACCACCATGGCACCTTCCACCAGCCACGGATCTAGACTTTGCGTGTCAGCTCTACAAAAGGTTCAACCGCCAGCGTTCCCTGGATTTTCTCTACGACACGTCGACAGCAGCAATCAGCTGCATGAGTGCCCTCTGACCTTTTCCGGATCTCCCATGCCTACTCTCTTCACGTGGACTCATTAAAGAATCTCTTGAGGTTTTGCCTCTGTCTACGACACACGGAGTCAGCGGCCCCAGCACTCTACTTCTCTTTACAACAAATTTTCCATTTCTACAGCCGTGCGTGTATTACTAAAACACATATGTTATACACCGACTAAATCTGCAACTATTTCTTCCTTGGTCATCCGAATGGAAACACTCCTATGGTAATGATCCAACGTGATCTTAACGGAAGGAAGATGGCTAACGGAAGAGACTATCTCCATCTCGACGCATCCATATGGGGGTACAAATAGAAAAGTAGAACATGAATGATCAAGTAAGGACAAGGAGCATACCTGAAGGAGAGATCCACAAGGAAGTCCGATGGGAGAAACAAATGAGACTAGGGCAATTATTTATAGGCCTCCCCCTAACTAGGACTTCTCTAGAATCTTCTAACCTCCTTAGATAACTTTCTATTTACGGAGCCTTCTTGCATGTTCTTTTACTATTCCTAAAACCTCACATCTTTATTTCTATTTTTGGATTTTTCTCTTTTTATTTTTCCAATTTTCCTCTTTCTATTTTTTTTAATCTTTTTGTTTTTCTCTTTTTATTTTTCTTAAATTAAGGTTTGCTTTCATACTTTGTACACAAATTAAATAAATTCCAAGGGCTAGACTTAAGGTAAATGACAAAACTAAGGCTCCAACCTAGGGTTTCCATGGGCTAGACTTAGTTTCATGGAGTGTTTACAAAATCACATGGTCGCCTATATCACAGTCAATCAAATCGGCCAGAACATGCACTAATCGTAACCCTTTCTTAGTCAAATCATCACACAAAACTCATAAAATCAATGAACTTTTGAAAAAAAAATAGGCACACTTCCCTACGGGATTTCATCTCGCAACGCGATAAGTCTTGAATCATATGTATATAAGCCAATGATGTAAAGAAATACATATGAGAGTCATTACAAGCCAAGTGTCATTATGGTAGATGTGTAGAGAATCATCTTTACGAGTTAGCATCGAGTGTTTCTCTGATTTCTCTCAGTCCGATCACGTGGATCCCAAATCCTTTTGTACACATCTAATTTGGAATTTAATGAAGCTATGTTCAAAGTTTCATGGTTTAATTCCTTTCTTGCTATGAGTATGATCAATAGGAACATGTATATGTAAAGTCTGCAGATGATCTCTCAGAGTTGCACATTTTTTTGTGTCAATGTTTTGCTTAGATCTCAGTGCACAGTGTAAACTTTTTGATGATTGATCATTCAAAATCTAAGTTAGAAGGTAAGGAAGCTATGGATAAAAGCATGTAGCAAAACGAGATATGTGCTGTGAGAAATCAACCTTAGAAGTTACCTATGTCAAAGTCGCTTATTTAGGAAGACAATTTCTGACATACTTTTGATCGTAAGGATCAAATTGAAGTTTTAATGATTTTTTTGGAGGACTAATGGTTGACATGATTGCGCAAAGGTAGCTTGGAGGTATGTATATCATTAGATTGAAGAAATATGAAGATATGTGTAGGTAATGAAGTCAATGTTTGAAGCAGACTTCTTGAAGAAGAAAAATTCTCCTTCAAAGAATTGTTGATGAATGATTTGGTAAATCAAAGTAACATTTTTGTAAAGTTTGGTCTATAACTGATATAGAGGTACTCTTAAATCAGTATAGATCAAGCCTTTGGAGATTAAGAGCTCTCCAACAGTGGTATCAGAGCTGAAGGTGCAATACAAGTGAAGTAAAGGCATTGGAAGTCCCGACTACTGCAGATAGTGAAGTTCCTTCTAATTGAAGGTGGACAAGGACAAATTCTTGCAGATAATTTGCAGAAGTACAAAGTACGAGTTCAAAGGATTAAAAAGGATTGAAGATTCAAATCAAAGGTACACTTTATTATCATAAATCATAGTAATTGCAGACACAGAGGATCAAAGATGGGAGAAAGCTTGCAGATTGATAAGCTAGATAAGGAGAACTATCCAGCTTGGTCCATGAGGATGGAGGCACATCTCATGAGCAAAGATTTGATGGCATTCATTACAGGAGAAGAAGAAAAGCCCAAGTTTGTAGATCCTAGTATTCCAACTAGGGAAGAGCTTGCAGATTTGAAGACCTGGATGAGAAAGGATGCTCAAGCTAGCAACATCATTTACATGGCTGTAAATGATTATCTTTTACCTCACATGAGAGGATTGGAAAGTGCAACAGATGTGTGGAAGGCTTTGGAAGAGCATTTCCAAAACACAACCAAGTCAAGGAAGTCTTCATTATGGGCAGAGTTTACAACCTTTAAGAAGAAGAGTTCACAATCAATTTCTGATTATGTGGCAAGGATGAAGGATATTGCAGATAGCTTGGGAGCAGTAGATAAAGACACTGAAGAGGATAAGTTGGTAAGGCAAATACTTACAGGTCTAAGAGGAGATGAGAAGTGGAAGCCTTTCATATTGTTCATAGAATTGTCACTTGATCACTTTACTCCTGATCTTAATCAATTGCTAGGACACATGCTAACTTTTGAGCAGGACATTAAGGAAGATAATGATAGGAGTGCAATTCAAGCTATGTACTCCAAGGACAAGAAAAAGAATGGCAAAGGGAAGCAGTCAACTGATGATGAAGGATCTTCAAGTGAAGCTAACTTTACAAAGGAAAGATGAACTTGAGAGGTAAAGGAAGAGGAGGTAAGAACAAAGATAATACTAAAGCTTGTTGGATTTGTGGCAGAACCAATCATTTGGCAAATGATTGTTGGTATAACAATCAAAATGGAGGAAATAATAATCAGAGTTTTAATCAAAGAGGTACAGGAGGAAGGAATCAAAGAGGTTACTTCAGAGGAAGAGGTGGCAGGACATCATATGCTAGAGGAGGTGGAAGAAGTTTTCAATCTCAGTCCTACAACAAAAATTATTATAATTATGCATCAGATCAAAAGGATGACATGAATCTCATCTTGAATGCCGCAGACCAAAGGGTGTTTTATATTGACTCAGGATGTAGCAATCATCTGAGTGGCAATATATCCTCGATGATTGATATGGAAGCAAAGGTGAATGTACATACAGTTCAAACAGGTGATAATACTAAGCATAAGGTGGAAAGCATTGGATCAGTGAAGGCAAAGAATGGAAGTACACTCTTAAGCAAGGTACTTTATGTTCCTCCTATTCCTAAAAATCTGATAAGTGTAGGGCGAATTGTGAAGAAAGGATATGAAGTGAGATTCACAAATGATGGTGTCTATGTGCAAGATCCAAATCAGGGATATAGAAACATTATTGCAGGTAAAAAGGAAGGAAGTTTGTTTACTCTCAAAGTCCAAGGTAATGTGGGACATGCTCTATTTACTTATGGAAGTCAAAAGATGTCTGAATTAGACCTATGGCGTAAAAGATTAGGTCATTTCAATGAGAGAGCTATAAAGGAAATGTCAAGGAATGATGTGGTGCTTGGTTTGCCAAAAGTTGAAGGGCAACACATGGTGTACAAGTGTGAATCTTGTCAGTTAGGGTATTCAAACATACTTGAGTTAGTTAATATAGATGTGTGGGGTCCTTCAAGGGACTATAGCATAAATGGATCCAGATAATATGTGTTGTTTGTTGATGATGCAACCAGATGCATTACTTTATATGTAATCAAGGACAAATCAGAAGTGTTCAAGACATTCGAGCATTATCATGCTTATGGAGAAAGGATTAAAGGACAAAAGCTCAAGAGGTTGAGATAAGATGGAGGGGGAGAGTATTTTTCTAAAGAGTTTAATGATTATTTGTGGAATGCAGGTATAAAAAGAGAAGTAACTTGCAGGTACTCCCCTCAACAAAATGGAGTTGTAGAAAGAAGAAATAGAACTCTTGTAGAGTTTGCAAGAGGCATGATGAAGGAAAAGAATTGTCCAAATTACTTATGGGCAGAAGCTATCAACACTGCAACATACCTTGTGAATAGGTTACCTTGTAAAGCATTGGAGGGAAGAACTCCTTATGAAGCATGGTGGGGTAAGAAACCTACTCTTGATCATTGTAAGGTATTTGGATGTTTAGCATATGCTTATGTTCCCTCACAATTAAGACATAAGTTAGAACCCAAAGCAGAGAAGTATGTGTTTATTGGGTATGATGATAGACAGATGGGTTACAGATTGTGGAGTCCATCTACAAAGCAATTTCTTGTTACCAAAGATGTTACATTTGATGAGCAAAGCACATGGAATACAGGGTCAACAAATGATTATGCAAATGACAAAGAAATACAAAGAAAAGGGAAGGCAAAAGTAAGTTTGTATGAAGAAGATTTTGATGATGTTGATTATAAAAGTAAATGGCAGGGTAATGATGAAGATGGGCCAAGATTTGATCCAGAATCAAATGTGGTTGAGACTTCAAGAAGTGCGGAGGTTAGAAGATCCTCAAGGGAAAGAAAAGAGCCTATCAAGTATAGCTATGATACATCTTTCTTAACAACAAAAGATTATGCTTACATTGTGAAGACAAAAGAGGATCCAATCACATATGAAGAAGCTAAAGGTAAACAGAATTGGGAGAAGGCAATGCAAGAAGATTATGATGCTCTACTTGAAAATGCAACATAGGAATTAGTGCCAAGACCAAAGAATCTGAAATTCATCGGATGTAAGTGGGTGTATAAAACAAAAAGGTTTGCAGATGATAAGGTGTCTAGATACAAGGCTAGACTTGTCAAAGGTTATGCCCAAACTTATGTGGTACATTATGATGAAAACTTTAGTCCTATTAAACAGAAGCTCGCGCTCCTGCAACAGAGAAGAAAGAAGCCTCGCCATAGCTATATCATAACAAGCAGACAAAGGGACGCACACATTCCAAGAACCTAAGGAAAAGAAAACCTAGAATACTTAGCAAATAAAAAGATGTCGGAGGCCATATGGGCGACGAAAATAATAGAGAGCTTTTTCATTAGACACATGCCATATTTATACAAATGGTGTGGCCTTAAAGGCTCTTCCCACTTAGCCTTCTTCCAACCCTCCAAATGATCCTTAGTCAAGGAATGAAAGTGTGCCCAAATGTGCCCTTAACACTAGCACACACGGTGGGCTTGAACTTCCACATCCCTTTATAATGATAACCCCCTCACAAGATGAAAATTCCATGGGAACCATTTAAAGGCTGGGAACTTTTTACAACATGTCATTCAACCAAAGGAATACATCTAATCTTGAAGAGTGTTTCAATCCGCGAGTCTCCACATCACTCATGCCGAGAACACCGATTCCATCACACTCACCAAGATTAAAGCCTTCACATCAAGGCCAAAACATATCCAAACAATATCTAGAGATAAGAAACCCAACCCATATACAATTCTCATATCCATTTTCTAATGCCAAAGTGGTAGCACCGTTCTTGGAATAGAATAGTCGAACGCCATGTACATAATCAATATAAGAGCAACCTGTCAATCCAAAGTTATGTGTGCACACATAATTATGCTCTACCCTTATGAAAAATACTTGCAAACCAAAGTGCATGGTTAGACCATGGTATGGAATGCAAGCAAGGCTCATAAACATATCCAAAACCAAGAGTAATGTAAGAGGCAAAGTGAAGTGCCAGGAACTTAATCCAAGGTTCACAAATACCACTCACATAACCCATGATCTTGCCCTCCTAGATGCGTACATGAAGTGCAAGGGTAGACCAATTACATCATTTCATCAAGCAATGGGGATGCAACATAGGCTCACAACAAAATGAAAGCTAAGTGTGTAAGGTCCCCCATGTCTCGAAAACGCTTTATATTTGGCTCCAAGGTGTTTGTCCTTTAATTCATGGTGGTCATCCTTTGCACATTCCAAAAAACGTTGATAAGATCCATGTTACCACCATGGAGAGCTCAACGGTGTCGGGAAGTTGCGGACATAGGGCTGGTGGATCAGGCAGCCACTAAATCCCTCGGCACGC
>MU263608.1:27500-40104 GCA_020310875.1 Ceratopteris richardii
CATTGTGGTTATTATGGAATGTTCATGTATATGTATGCAACCATCACCAAGCAAATGTATGGAATATTGAATAATCTTGAGTGGATGGACAAGTTTGAGCACTTTTTATGATAACTCTAACAACACATCATATCGGGCCCACTACTTTAACGCCCTAGATTGGAATAAGTTGTTCCATATCCATGTAGATGCCTCCACATTTGTGATTGGATGCATCTCTGCACATCGTGCTAATGAGGATATTTCAAATCTTCCCTTGCTTATGCAAGTAAATATCTCAAGCTTGCAAAATAAAATTACATGGTCATGGAGAGAGAAGGCTTGTGTATTTCCCATGATCTGAAAGAGCTTTTGTGCAGAAAATAAAATCAAGATCTTTGTCAATCATCAAACCTTACTATACCTTGTCAATAAGTCTTACGCTACTACTAGGATATTATGGATTATAATTTTGAAGTGATAATCCCATCTAAGCGATCAATGATGACTTAGTAGAGATATTTATTTAACATATAAGTATTCAAATGGGTGTAAACATCCGCACCTATCTTGAACTTTGTCCAAGTACATCATAACATACAATTCTTCAAAGAAGTGATCAATGCAATGAACAATTGAATTTTTTTTGCATACATCATAGAGACTTGTAAGGAATCCTTTCTCGTGGCATGCCAAAAGATGAACATAACACATTAGTAGCTGGGGATCAAGTCGATGTGTTTGCAAGCACCTACCAAAGTTGAGGGCTTTGCAAAACATGCAAAGATATGATATTTATTGGACACATATGGAGCACATGATGCAAGATTATTTTATTTTCTATGCCACCCCCAAGCTATTTTAATCATTAAGTACACCATTTTATACTATGTATCTGCATGCCCATCCTAGAGCAAGCACCTACTAGAATATTTCAGATATTCCACTTATCCTACTATCATAAAATCACTCAAATACAAAGTCTTACAAGAGGAGACTCATGATTATTCTCTCATTGGAAATATTCTCTACAAGCAAGATAAAGATAATTTCATCCACCTTTGTGTTCATGAAGATGATTATTTATCATTACTCAAAGCTCCATGCTTGTGTGTATTTTTTTGTATGTGGTGGCTCATCCTACACATGGATGGACATGCATTCATGCAAATCTCTAATGCATGCCAAACATCTAAATATCCATTCAATAAATATCAAATTCCTCTTAGGCCTATGATAGAAGCACATATATTTCCCAAGTGGGGATACAATTCATCTATCCTATAAGCCCACTTGTGAAAGTATCTCATTCCGATTGCATAATAGGAACCATAGATTATCTGACAAAATTAGTTGAGGGAAGTGCTATCACTAAGAATGATGCTCAAAAAATTGGGAGATTACTATTTGATTAAGTCTTTACATGCTTTGGCCTTGCTAGCAAGATAACCAGTTATAGAGGCACTCATTTGTTATAAAAATTGTAGAAGAATTATTAAAAAAAATCTCCATTGTCCATAACATATTAGATCCATAGGACATGCAATCTAATGGTTGAGAGCTCCAACAAAGTTCTATGCGTTATTCAGTTCAAAATAGTTAACATTGGATGCTTAAATTGGGATAAGCAATTGCACCACATATTATGGGCTTATTGAGTTGCTTACAAGGTTGCACTTGGATCTCATCCATTCAAATTGGTATACACACAATAGAAATCTTAGTTCTGATTCTCAAGTTAGCATGAGACTATTACTATAATTTGGTAGTATTGTGTGTGAACACACTTAGGAATACTTGGACACGTTTTACCTCTTTAAGAGTATTTCACCCTTGCTTTGTTATAGAACTATAACCCTAGCATAGCTACTTATATTTGTACATTCACCTAGTAATACACCTATTGTTGTGGCACAAGATTCTTCTCCTTCATCATGTTTTAAGTGTGCTTGTGTAGCCCTTGAATTCACACAATTGGTATCAGATTAGGTCACCCCTTTCTACATGCCATCCTCATCACCCTTCGAGACACTATCTTAGAATCGCATGAAAATTTTGGACATTCCGTGAGGAAAACCCCACGGTGTACTAAAAAAATATTTAGTAGGTAGGGTCAAAAGATTGGTTGAACTCATTTGGCCTCCAAATCTATTTTCATAGTGATTGTATAGGAAATTTCATCCTTTTATGCCAAACATATTATACAATCTTTATTTGTTAGTATAAGAACCTCAAAGTTTGCTATAGGTCTAATGGAGGTCGATTTAGTGTTTTTGTCAACTTTTTTGAGAAACAATCAAATATTCGCATCAAGGGTATAATAATTGGTTATGGCTAAAAGCAAGGATGTATTTTGTATGCTCATTGATGAGGATAAATTGGATGGCTCTAACTACCAATTGTGGGCATAGATGATGCACCATGTATTGCTATCAAAGGGATTGTGAAATATTGTGTGAGGTGTTGAAATATGTGTCCTCCCACACCTACAAATAGTCCCAAAGTAGGTGATGTAGGTGGTGTTGATGATGAAAATTTCATATTTGTGGTTGTCGTGCAGTTCCTATTACACCTACTACATAGAAGATTTATTGGTATGGCAAAGATGCATAGGAACATGCATTGATAGATTTGTCTATCAAACATGACACTATCCCTCATATTCGCTCAAGTAGAGCAACCAAAGATCCTTGGGATACTCTTGCCACACTCTACTTGGAAAAACATGAGGCTTGTACTCTTAACTTAAAAAAATAGTTGGAGAGTGTGCATATAAATGAAGGAGCTTCAATGGATGTTTTTCTTGACAAAGATCAAGGATTTGAAAGGACTTGATTTTTAGAGATGAAATCTTGCAAAATAGTTCACTTGTGCACCCTATTCTTCATGCTCTTCTAGATTCTTATCAAAGTTTTGCTTATACTCTTTGTTTGATGATAAAAACAGTATTCAAATGCCTTAACTTTTGAGGATTGATTCTATGTTTTGATGCAACAAGATCACTATAGACAAACATGTCAATTATGCATGTTTCAGATCAAGCCTTCTTAGATAATCACAAGGACAAAGGTAGATCAATCTCATCTACTAGTAAGAAAAAATTTAATGTTGCACAACCAAAGAAGGAAGATAAGGATGACTTAGAAATAGTTTTGTGATTACTACAAGTCAAATGATCATCTCATCAATAGTTGCTCTAAACTAGTTTCAAAAGAGATAAAAAAGAAAGAGGTTTAAATGGTGTTCGTAGAGGCCACTACTCCTAAAATTGAGTCTAGTAATATTGTTTGGAATGAAAAATGAGCATTTACCACTCATTGCAATTATGATACATCTTCTCATGGATAGCTTATGTCTGCAACTGACTTTGGTATTTTTACAATGATGCAGCAAACATATCACCTTGCACACCACTTAAGCTTGTTCTATAGGGAATATGATCACATGTGCTAACAACCACTCTTATCCTTTTATAGGAAGTGGGAAGATTATTCTTATTGATACAAATGGTAGCACATTCAATTTATCAAATGCTTTATATGTATGAAGGATCAACAAGAATTTGAGACCTTTTTGTCAATTTCAATTAACAATTGTTTCAGTAGTGACTTATTGGTGATAGATGTGTAGTTCATGATCCTTTTGATGATGATAAAAATAATTGTGTTTGGAATGCTGTGTCATGGGTTGTATAAGCTCATAAATTATGGAAAAGTTTTGAAGTTTAGTTGAGGATTCTCAAGCTATTTAAGATCCAAAATTTTGACATGTAAGTATTAGCCATTTGAATTTTACAAATTTTCTTTGCCTACAAAAATCCAAAAAGGTTTACTCTTTACCTAAACTTGAGGAAATTTCTAAGAATGTTTGTGAGGGATATATTTTGGGTAAAGTGCAACATTCTTCATTGAGAGATGGGGTAGTAAAATATGAACAAAACTTAAGATCTGAATGAAACTTGCTCGTTGTTAGTGGTGATATCTGTGGTCCCATGTTTACATCTTCTTTTGGGAACTACCTTTACTTGGTGAATTTCAATAGATGATTTCTCTAGGCATGCATGGGTGCATCCAGGGAAACTAACATCCAATTTTTTTTGTGATTCAAATAATTCCTATATATGGTTGAATATTTGTTAGCATGTAAAAAGGGCATTGTCCATTTTGATGAAGTGGGTGAGTATATTTCTTGTGTTTTTGATGCATTTTTTATTGACGATGGAATAAAAAATCAATGTATAGTGACATATGTACCTCAAAAGAGTGGGTTTTCTAAGAGGAAAAGTACATCTCTCATGGAAATTGTGAGGTGTATGGTGAAAAGTGAGGCCTTATCGCATAACTTCAGGCTTGAGGTTTGTTATGTGTGCAACATGTATATTTAACAAGTGTTCCATTGAATCTTTGTAATTCTATCACGCCTCAAGAGGCTTGGTATGGTCACAATGTTTGAGTTCAAGGGCTTCATAATCACCCAAACAACACAAGGAAGAAGAAGAAACTTGGAGAAACACATAAAAATAAGTGCATTACCAAGTGAATGTACAAAGATAAGTGACCAGTTTGGGTTAAAGGTGTACATAGAAGCTAGGGAAAATAATGTCCTAAAGATGGAAAAAAGTTCCATAGTGGTCCTAAGTGTGCTTACACATATCACTACCAAAATATATCAACAAATCCCCTTGGGAGTAATGTAGTTAACAAGGACCTAGCACTCATGTATAAGGAACTGCCAAGCTATGTGAAATGGGATCAATCCACAAAAGGAAGTTATTCCAAAGCTTTGCAAAAATCTTCAAACTTCTCTCTCAACATAGCCTTTATGAAAACGTCTTTAACATTATATTGTGTGGGCACATAAGCCAAACTGATTTATCTAGCAAAGAGTGTCTCCTTGAGATAATTATAGTTCACGTCAGTGTGTGTTGTGCGAGCATGAAACAAGGGATTCCTTGCAATTACCAATGTGCTCTGAGTGTTAGTAAGGATTATGGTGGTAGAAGACTGACCAATAACTAAATCAACTAAAAAGGTATTTGAGGCACAGACTCAATAGTCACTATGAAAGCTACTCTATACTCAATCTCACAACTAGACATGACCACAATCAACAACTTCTTACTCAACCAAGATATGGATGATCTACCAAGCACGAAGCAAAAATCACCAAAAGAAACATGAGTGTCATAGTAACCGACCCAATGAGATTCAAAAGCATGTAAATCTAGCAATAATGGTCACCCCTTAGGTTACAATTATCCAAGTAACCGAGTACCACTCAAGTAGAAAAAGATGCACTTACCTATCTACCTATGCTTGACACTTGGGCAATGCATAAGCATGCGCATCTCAGAGAAAACAATTTGAATATGAGGTTGAATTATGTTTGCAACATAAGAAAATAAATCATCCAATAACATACTGATAGAGAACAACATCAAGTGCATCCCCAACATTATGAAAACTCAACCATAAACTTGTTTCCATAGGAGTGGAAACATGTTTACAATAAGGCAAAAACATTGCAATAATGTGTCAATCTATTTCATTTGACACAAAACTAATCCTGCATCAACTTGCATAACCTAAATGCCCAAATAATGATTAAAAATGCTCCAAATTCATAATCTCAAAGAGGCATGCAAATCAGCCTTAAGTTCTTGCAAAGCTCACACCTCAAATAGCTAACCTCAAAAATGAGCTCTCTAGCTCTTTTATGGTTTTTGAGATGAAGTGAATGATTTCACATCTAATGGTCGAACTAGTTAAAAATTATGTCCTAAACTACTTTTCTAGTATCAAACAATGTGCAAAAAATATGAAATTTGATAGGTACTATCTATATAAACTCCTCAAGCTCAAGGACTCCTTAGCTTACACAAAATGGAGCATTACATTACAAAATTGAGTTTTTTAATGTTCTAGTGGGCACTAGTTAAAATCATATTGTTGCACATAATGAGGTTGATATTCAATAGATCAATCTTGATGTTGAAAATTTGATGGGGACCCCCTTTGGTCTCGCACCTTCTCTCTTCACATGCGTCCTTTTCACTGATGTAGGATGCTACTACTAACATCCCCTCCCTCTTGTGTCTGTCATCCCCGAGAGAACCTTGTTGTAGGGATTGATAGATGTAATTCTCATAGAGATTTTGAGCAAGGGTGTGTTCATTGATATGGATGCCACATGCTAGATAGTCTTCTAACTTATCCATGCAATGGCTTATGGTGTGTTGTGCAGTGCATACTCATAGTGTGTTGAATACATGAGTTGTTTGCAAGCAAAGAGTTGAAGAAGATGAGTTGAAGAGTTGAATACATGAGTCAAAGAGTTATGAAAGCTTTTGAATGATAATCTCGAAACCAAATGGTGATCATTTCTTCAAACTTTTGACTGTAATAGGTAGGTAGGTAGGTATTTGATCCGATAGTGCCATGCATAATAGGTCCTTATTGATGGAGTTGTACTCATATCATAAACAAGATCCAAATTTTCATGCTCAAACCCTGGCATGGAGACATGGGGTGCTCTGATCTTTGAGAAGAATTTGAAGTTATTTACATGAGATCAAAGATTTTAAGTGACATCTTGGCTACTATATCTATCATACAATGTAAACATGGTAGCCAATATAAGATGGTAGTGATTATATATGTGATCAAGGGGCCCTTTTGGTGGTGTGAAGTAAGAATAATCAATCCAATCCTGGCGATTGGGATCATTCTACACCTTAATCACAAAATTTTTCCATGACCAACGCCTTGAGACTAGGCCATAACATGGATTGAGCATGATATGCATCAGGGCCTTGGACCATGTGTATATCATCTCAGGGTATTCTTGTAGTAAGTTGTGTCTCCAATGTGGTCAGAAGTTGGTGCTCTTGGTTGCTTGTCGAGGTAGGGCCCTCTGGTTGGAATTGCATAGCATGAGTCAGTAGATTCCCTATAATCCTCTAAATCTCTATGTTGTACTTGGCCAAATACATAAAAATATGGTTTGTACTAGATCTCATTGTTAGAAATGTACCTTCATGGTGCGAGTTCTACGAAGTAAGGGAATTTTAAGATGGACTCTTTCATCATATCCATGACCTATAGTTGAGGCTCTATTCATGCAGAATGCGTCTTCCCTAATTCTTATACTAGCTTATCGAGGTAGGTCTTGGCAGTTCAAAAGTATCTTGAACTTCTTCTATTACACATCCACCAATGGGAGCTTATGTCTCATGCTCATCTTCAAATGAGGGTTCTATGGGAATAGCTATAGTCTCATCAAGCTTGGGGAGATCATGCAGGGAAGAAGGCCTTTGGAGTATAGCCTATTCTATCAGTTGAGCTTGGAAGGTAGTGACTTGTTCTCGCAGATTGTTCAGCTCTTCCAAGACCTATGGACGAGTTTTTTTCTGTTGGAGTGGTCATTCTATCTGCTCAAATGGTTGTGCTTTCATCATTGTGTTCCTCAAAGTGGTGCATTATTTGGTTAGCTTATCATGAGCTTTGAGTAATCATGCATGGTCTTCTAAAATGATCTTTATCATGTCAAACAAAATTGCTTAGAAGTCATTGGGACTAAGAGATGCTCCCCAATTGTCCATATCAGCTTCGAAATTGTCCTTGTTTTCCTCTTGTCATCTCTAGCTCTCTTCATGGATACTGCTAAGTGTTTGTAGAGGATTCACATATTCCATGTGCGTCAGGCATTCCCCTCTATCTGTACTCTAAGCTCATGGTCTTCTACTTTAGCTATGGCTTCTTTGTTTTGTTGATCCAACTACACTTCCATATCATTGTAATTATCTTTGAGCTCCGTGTATCATGACTTAAGTGAAGCATTCTCTATGCTCAATGAGTTGAGTTGGGATTGCAATTGAGAAGTGAGGCTCTACAACTCTTGATAACATTCATTGATTGAAGTAAACTCCTCATGTACTTGATTCACACTTGTGAACATTTGGTGTAGTGCGGTGTCAATTGCAGATGATGATTAAGTGGGATGTGGATGCATAATTGTATGAATATAAGTATATGATGCAGTGGGAAAGGGGGTGGGAAGGGGAATCATGGATGCTAGTGTGAAACATGTTCGTGAGTGATTGTGAAGTTGGTGGAGGGAGAATAGGAAGTGATGTTTGAAGTGTAGGTGGAGGTGTTGTGGGCGTTGAAATATCCATGGCATCGGATGTGGTAGTGTATGTGGTATTTATTTTAAAGAGTGAGATCAGTGTAGGTGAAAACATAGGTGCAAAAATGAACTAACTGGTAATGATGGTTGAGCTCGTAGGATGGATAAAGCTAATGCTATTTGAGATAAGATTGGTTGAGTAGGAGGGTTGAGGAAGGGCTGGAGAAAGGATGGGATAGATAGGGTGGTGATTGTGGTAAAGGATGTAAATGATTTGTTGATGGGTATGCAAATCGGTGGTACAGGTGGTAATGGACGATGAATAGGGGTTGGGAATGGTACTATGGGTGGGTTGGATTAGTGGCATAGTTGAGACGGTGGTAGAAATGGTGGTTGTGGGTGGTGAGGTAATAAGAACAACATTACCTAGGCATTACCTAAAGGGTTGGATCCCCAAGGAGGAGGTTGAGGCTAGGACATGATTTGTATGATCAAATGGGATGGTGTCTATGGTGGTGTCTCAAAGGCAGATTGAACTTCTTGGGTGAGGCGGTAACTGGTGGTGATTGGATGAATGGAGGCTCGAGTAGAATGCATACACGATGGAGGATCGAATCTTTGGAGAGGCTTTTGGGACAGATAGTTGAGGACCTTGACTATGCTACTACTTCTATGAGCATATTAAGAACTTCAATAAATGGAACATCAAATCCATTATTGTCTAGTTCGTGTTGTAAGAGATCTTGGCTCTACTTCTCTGTGAGTTGATGACATGCTTGCACTACTTGCATAGTAGTGTAGAGTCTTTTTAATGTGACAATATAAGTAGATATATCAAGAATCAGTTCCTCTTTGGTCTATTTATGTCCTTCTTGTTGGTAGTGTGTGTCTTGAAGTCTTCTTCTCTATCTATTTAGGAGATTAGGTAACTGTGTCACTTATATTCTATGAAACAAGCTGAGTTTCTAAAAATTAAAATTTTGTATTGATAGGATCTGAAATCTTGAAATCAAAAGTTGTGTTGAACTCATCTATGTCCATGTCAAAAATGGAAACACAAGTCCTCCTCCTATCTGTGTGTCTTTGGGTCCAATGACCATATGGTCTCTTGTGATTGGTTCTATAACCATTGTTGCTGATGTTGTTGTGCTTATAGGTTTCACTATCCTCACATCACTCTAATCTTCAGCCATAGGTGTGCATGAGAGACAGAATGAGGATAAGAGGTATCACTGGATGTGGTCATGGTGGTGACAATTTGGGTGATGGTTGAGGTGACAGTGACCTTTCTACATGTGAGCATGGGATGGATCCTCTCATGTGCTTAGTAGAATGGGGGATTCTTGAACGAACTACACTAGTGGATGGACAGATTAGAGACCCTAGGTCTTCTTGAAGGGAATTTCCGTGACCACATGTGGAGTTTATTTTGAGCATAATAGGACATTTGAAAATTTGGCAAGGGAATAAATTATAAAATACTCTGCATAAGACTTTTTTCTAACCTGACGAAATGTGGTGCAAGACTAGGGGAGGCAATGCTATATATAGCTAACAAAGATCAAGTCACCACTATGAAAATCATATGTAGAAAAAATGCATATAGAGATTTCTCATGTCTACAATGGTGAGAAAATTCATGATGAAAAAGACCAAAGCTCCACAAAGAGTAATGGGTCTAGTCCCAACATTCTTGGATGCAAGAAGGGCAATCGAGCTTTGTTGTGTCAGCCAAAATAAAAGATTCAAGTCAAACAACTAAAATATTTATTAAAACCTAGAGTTTATTGTGGTCTTGATCTCAAAGAACATGATTTGATTTTTTTCTTTGGACACACATTTTAAGTGCCATACAGCTAGGAGTTAATGGAAAAAAACTCTCACATCACTATGATAAGATCACTCTAAGATTTGGACTTACTCATTATGAGTGTAGATGATGACCATATAGAATTAAACTAGTACTTGAATTAAATAAGCCCATGAAAAAGGAGAATGGTGCATAAAATGAGACTAAAACAAATGAGGGAGGTTATCAAGAAATTAATCTGGAAAGCAATTATTTTGGAAAGAAGAATATTTTCAAGACATTGGGATTATGAGCCATACATCTAGCATGGAAGAACCCACACATGCATTTTTCCAAGTCCTTGAGAGAGAAGTGGAGATGATGAAGCTAGTGTGCATAGTAGTAAGTCACAACAAAACACCCATTTGGAGTTCCAAACCACTTTAAAAACACTAGGTAGAAGAACAAAAGTAATCATAATGATACCTAACAAAGAAGGAACAAAAGAGGAGAGCTATGATAATAAGCAAAAAAAATAAAATGGTCATTATAGTCAAAGAGGATGGAAAACTCGGGTCTTAGATATGAGGAAGAAGATCTTTTCAAACCTATACCGAGTGTATAGATATCTTTGTTTGGACCTAGAAGGACCTTAATGTTGTTTATCAATACATCTATGCATATTGAATTTCTATGGCATTAAATTCAAAACCATCCAAAAGAAGATCATACACCTATAATGAGGAATACTCAAACTAGTATTAAAAAGGAAACTAAAGAATTTTGTTTCTAGTTTTAGCTATGAAATAAAGCTCAATGAATGGGTCTCACATATAGTGGTAGCATCTAAAAAGAATGGGGAACTAAGATTTTGCATTAACTTGAAGAAAGCAATGTTATGAATACACAAAAATACTATCCACTCCTTTTTGCAAATCATCTATTAGAAGAGGGTTCTTGGCAGTAGTTTATAGATTCCTAGATGGATTCTCTAGATGTAACATGCCAATACTACTAGAAGGTCACTTGAAACAAGATTTGTGATAGAGGGGCATCTATGATTTTCATGTGATGCCATTCGGAATTAAAAATGCCTCAACCATATTCCAAAGGCTCAGGTGCCACACTTTTGAGGAATTTCTTCATAAACATTTGGACATTACCTCAAAATTCATGTGCATATCATGCACAAAAAGATCATGTACTAGATCTCATAAAAATCTTTGACAAGTATCCCTTGTAAAAAGTCTATTTATCCTAACAAATGTTTATTCATGGTTCATCAAGGTAAGCTTGGGAACATAATGGGGCATTGTGGTTATTACGGATAATTCATGTATATAGATGCAACATCACCAAGAAAATGTGGAATATTGAAATAATCATGAGTAGATGCCACCAAGTTTGCGATTGGATGCATCTTTGCACATCTAAGTAATGAGGATGATTGGGATTTCCCTATTGCTTATGCAAGTAATAGTGAAAGCTTGTAGAATAAAATTAAATGGTCATCAAGAGAGAATCCTTATGAGTTTTCCATGATGTGAAAGAGCTTTTGCATTACTTATGAGAAAATAAATCAAGTATTTTGTGGACCATGAAGCCTTATTATACCTTGCCAATAAGTCTTGTGCTACTAGTAGGTTAGTATTTGGTTACTTCAAATGGATTATGATTTTGAAGTCGTAGTGAAGAAGATGTACAAAGGCCCCAAACATATTCCAAAGGCTCATGTGCCACACTTACAAGGAATTTGTCGTAAACATTTGGATGTGTACCTAAAATTTATATGCATACTCTCATGCACAAATAGATCATGTAGATCTCATAAAAATATTTGTAAAGTATCCCATGTAAAAGTCTATTTATCCTAAGAAATGTGTATTCTTGGTTCACTAAGGTAAGATTCTTGGGAATAATCTCCAAAATAGCACATCCATAGACTAAGATAAGATTTGACCATTGTAGACCTTCGTAATGCTAAAGATTTATAAGCCTTTGTGGGGCATTGTGGTTATAAAGGACAATTCATGTATATGTATGCAACCAAGAATGTATGGAATATTGAATAATCTTTTGTGGATGGACAAGTTTGAGCACTTTTTATGAGAACTCAAAACAACACCTCATATGTGCTCCAATACTTAAAGCCCCACATTGGAACAAGTTGTTCCATATTCATGTAGATGGCTCCAAGTTTGTGATTAGATGCATCTTTACACATCAAGCTCCCCATTGCTTATGCAAGTAAATAGCTCAGGCTGCAGATAAAATTAATTACATGGTCATCAAGAGAGAATACTTATGAATTTTCTATGATGTGAAAGATCTTTCGCATTACTTACCAAAAATGAATTCAATATCTTTGTCAACCATCAAGACTTACTATTCTTTGTCAATAAGTCTTGTGCTACTAGTAGGTTAGTATGTTGGTTCTTAATTTTAATGGATTATGATTCTAAAGTGGTAATCAAGGAAGGCATCACTCACATATGTGACATCTACTGAGCATCTCTAGTGATAATCCTATCTAAGTGATCAATGATGGCTTATGAAAGACATTTATTTAACATATAAGTGTACCCAAATGGGTGTAATTGTTGGAGGAGATGATGGATACCTTATAGAGATGAGATGGGACTGCGAATTCCTGCTTCACACCAGCCAAAAATGAGTTGAGGATGCAAATTAGACCTCGAGCTTTCCAGG
>MU263609.1:2500-22500 GCA_020310875.1 Ceratopteris richardii
TAAGTTCAATGCTAAAATAAGTGCTGCCATTGGTATTGTAGTAGCTACTGGCATCTTGCATGTAAACTCTTGTAGTTCTGAAAGTTCCTTCCAAAAAAGAAGCATTACTTTCTGAGGACTAAAAGCCCATGCTCCTTGAACGAACTGTTCTCCACCAGTTTTTCATGTTGTCATTAGGGGAAAAAATGTGCCTTGCATGGGCCTTGTAAGGATTTGGATTAAAGAAACTTAATCTAGGAGATAAAGGGATCTTGCAAAACCACTAGTAGTATTGTCAAATAACATAATGCTTCACAAAAGGTTGTATTCGAATTCTAAAGATGAACAAATTTTGGCCTTTGGATGCTCAAATCAATGGCCCATTTAATTGGATGTATCTCTAATGAGAGAGGTCTCACAACTTAATGATGAAGACTAGCAGCTCACATACTTTTTTCACTCTCTATGCACATTTTTTGGCCCTTACTTCAAGAGAAATCCAATGGCATACCACAATTTGGGCTGACTCACAATTTCGGAGCTATCATGAGCCATCAGATGGGCCCAATCACAGGGTGGAGAGCAAAAGGTGCCTTTTGATGTTGGGGCCTCATTCTCAGCCATTACATCACTTGTACATCCAAGGGTCCACATTTTAGGTGCCCAAACTTTCTTGGTTTCAAGCAGATGTGTCCGATCTGAAGCTCAATCGAAGGGTGTAAAACTAATGGTGCATTTTTTAAGATGAATTTAATCCCAACAATTGATAACAAGAGCAATCCAAGGGTCCAGGTTCAATGGCGCCTTGACTTTTGGTTTTCCACCTCATCACTTGGATCATTGAATAAATCTAAGGGCTTCTATTGATTCTGAAGCATTCCAAAACCATTCACAAAGCTAAAACCATGAGTTCTAAGTGTTTTTTATATCATTGGTCACACAAAATCAAGGAAGTCTATGCGTACTCTATGTGATTAAGGGAGTAGATTGTGGTCACTACCCTCTTCTCATTGGTCCATTACTAATCAGCCCTTGAGCTAAAAGGCCCAAGGAGGGTTCATTTTTCCCCCTAATGTATTCCCCAAAAAGGAAAAGGATGAAACCCTGACTATTCTCTAAATCCCTGATTTTCCTTCCCAAAGTCTATCCTTCATCACATAGTGTTGATTAGACATGTGCAAATCTGAGCATCCATAATTCAATGAAGAGATGCAGCAAGTATTAGAAAACCCCCTAATATTCATGGATATGCAAGCTTCAACTGCACTAAGACTTCTTCCGCTCTTCTTTTTCTCCCACGAAAGTAAGCTTGCATTTCTTGAATTTTACTCTTTACTCCACAATGACTTCCTCATGCAGACTCCCAAGTGCTTGATCCTCCAGCAAATCTCATGTGTGGCAAGTCAGGTTGCCCAAGTTCATCTTCAAGCGTAAGTGCTGTGCTAATCCTTCCTTCTTCTTCTCATTCGTATCCTCCTTTTTGATTGCCATCTACAACATGGATACAATTTGACAAAAGTAAGTGACAATATCGTTTGGCCATGTTGGTGGTAGGATTCGTAGGCATAACAACAGGTTCAACCTCATCAAATGCCTTTTACTCTTCCATCCCATATGGGGTAGTATGCAAACACCAATGGCAGACATAGCGACCAAGGGAATTTGGTGGCAAAACATCAAATGCAAAAATCACTTCTTCTTTTCAAGATAGCTCATCTTCAGATGCATAAATTACCTGTGTGGTAGAAAAGCCATGATAGATTTCCCATATTACGCACATTCCATACCTCGAGGAAGTGAGTGCGATAACTCAACTCTATTCCAATCAGAAATTATAACATCCTATACAAGATGCACATCTACTTTGCCAACATTTGGATTTCTCCATCCACTTTTTCCATGCAATGATCATGCCTTTAGAATAGACATTCGTGTTGACAATCGTCTATAGAACTTGATTCTTCTAATCCTTCAAGTCTTTTTGCTTTGAACTAGCACTTCATCCACATATAATAATTTTACTCTCCTCACCTCTTGAATGTTCTGTTGTACTCGCTTGTGATTCTCCCTTTCCTTCCTTGTCTACACATGCAAGAGCTCCTCTAATTGACCCTCATAAATAACACATCAATGAGCTACCGATCGAGTCCATTCCCCATCTTTCGCTTGTCCTCCCATCAGCACAAGTATTGAGCACCCTTCCTTCTCGGTCTCCCCCTCGACATAGCTACCGTCCCTTTCTTTTCCCTATGCTTGTAAGGTCTGCTTGATCCCCCAGTTTAGAGCTTTCCCCCCCTATTCTTTAGAATACCTGCACAAAAACCACACACACACACTCCGCAAAACAATTAGCCTACTAGAAACATGTAAGAAGCCCACCCCTCAACAACAAGAAATATTTTTTCTCTCTTTCTCGCAAAAATGTGCACTAATGAGCATCCCCCCTTTTCACGTGGTAAAAATGAATTAGCCTCCCATTTTATGAGTAGATATGCTAGTCAATCCAACTATACAGACAACCATGCATCTTCTTCCAACTCAACTCAAAACACAATAGCGCTATAATTGAAGCCTTTTCAAGTTTTCATCTCCAACTAAGCCAGACTCGCATAGCATGCCTCTAAAAAAACTACCTCACCAAGTCTTGTGTGGCCCCATCCTCTACAACATGCTAGAAGCATAATCAAGCCTACATGGCAAGAGGCTTTCATGACATGAACAAAAGTGCGAGAATCTGGATGGATTCCATCAAACTACAACTACTCAAGACAAGTGATTGCATCCTAAACATTCATATTTCCCATAGCATATAAACAACTTTGATCGTGTAAGCCCCTTGCAAGCCAGCTCCACATGTACTTCTCTACCCTTATCAATGGCCCCCGCAATGCAACCAGCCTTTAAGCTGCAAACAGGGGTAACAACATTGGCATGACTCCTTCAAGCTCCATTTTAGCACAACATTCTAGTGCTTCTCTTTCACCTAACACACATTTTCCATGTTCATAGTACCTATAGTCAAACATCTATTCCACGCAATGAAGACATGTTAGCACAAAAAAATCAATCATAAACACAGTTAACAATGCACCTGACATGTGGCACAAGTGCTCACAAAGTCTCACACATGCACATATCCCTGGAAAATAGTAGGCTTCCCTAATCTTTTCATACATCACATAAAATCCTTTGTGACCTACCCATAAGGTCTCATGCATCTCTCACATGACCTTGCTCTAAAGACTACTAGTACTCAATACCTTCTGTGGGTTCTTTACCTTGCCTTTAGCATGTCGCCAAATAAGTCCATCCTTCAAGAAAAAGTTGTAAGATGTTTTCCTGATGGATATATACTTATTTGTGGACCAGCCTAAGGAAGGTTTCAGCCGCACTCATATAATTTCCTATGTCTCTCCACTCACCATCATGCTCAATCTCATGACATTGCTTGTACACATACAATATCATATCTCATCATGTTTGTTTCTCTTTCTACTTCATCATCATCATCATCATCATCATCATCAGATTCATCATCAAATTTTGCTCTTGAAAGCATATCAGCCACAAGGTTCAACTTTCCACTTATGTGAACAAAAGCGGTGTTACAAGGTTACAAGGAGTCAATAAAAGAGGAGGCGTGAACCACCTCCTAACTCATTTTAGAGTATTCTCACATGAGTGCCAAGTGGCACTCATGTGTAGATCATTGGACTCAATCAATGAGAGAGAGATTAAGTGAATCGTACGTGGCTGGGCGGTTCTGAAATAGCTTCGTTCTCCGTGCTCGCGCGACTAGAGAGAAGAGTTGCCTCGGGACCTGTGCAGGAACCTCCCCAAAAGTGAGGGGAGTCACTGGAGAGTCAACATTGGTAGCAGAGCCAGACGGCGAACGGGACAACGCTCATCAAGAGCCGATGGACGGCCCACAGACACATCAAACGAGGTGCCCACGCCAGACGACCAGCAGTCGCCGCCCGCGATCAGAGAGGGGAACTTCCTCTTCTCTTCCTCCTCCCCTCCTCATAGGTGATGAAGTGAAGGCTTCAATTTGCTTTATATCCTCCTAAAAGACTGCATCAGCACGTGCATGTGGGATAAAACTCTCCTTCATCGACAGCCCAAGAACTGTATAGTGAGTTCGAATTGAGCAGGGAGGTAACATTTGAAATTTTATAGAATTTTGGAATGGAAAAAGTGATGTTATGAGTCAAGGTTTTTGGAAAATCATGATGTATAAATGTAATACGGGCTATGGAGAAGGGTTATGGGTTGGGAAGTGATTCAAAAAAAGCTTCATTCCCTCAGTTTTGAAGTTCCCAAAGTCATTCATCCATGAAGAGGAAGTTTTTCACTTACCATCGGTGACATACCCCACTTCTCCATACCATATCTTCTTCATACCATATCGGATTTCACAAATCTTGGTCCGTTTCGAAGCTACATTTCCAAGCTTCGTTTAGAGACCATCGTGTTGGATTATGGACGAGATTTGCCCCATCAAAATCTCTCTGCAGCGCTTCAGCAAGAACTAGGCGGCCACTCCCGGGCCTAGTTTTTCATCATCCGGCCTGCAAATCCAATTTTTTCACTTGGGATAGTCCTCAAATTCTTGAAGTGCAGGTGCTGGGCAACAATTTGTGGACTGGCGAGGATTGGAATATCTCTGAAATTATTCAGTTGCACTCTGTTTGCCCGTTTGAGGCTTTTTCTACACACTTTTGGTGTTGTTTTGGATGGTTTATGGTGTCTAGAACCTCCCCGGACCAAGCGGACATTCCAATTTTCTTTTGGGACTGGCGAGGAATCAAAATCAGCGGCTTGAAGCATCAAAGACCACTTGGATTACGCTTCCGAAACTCTACTTTGTATCAGGGAAGTGCTCTTGTGTTATATTTCTCTTCTTCTTGCATATTTAAACTCTACTTCCATTCATTTTCATACTCTCTAGTTAGCAAATGGGGGAAGGGTACTTAAACATGGAAACTAAAGGCAAACAAGTATTTGAGACCATTCTCCACCTAGAGAGCAACTAGAGGATCCGGATGCTAGGATGGAAGAAGTAGAGTTAGGACAAAAAATAGAAGAGAATGTAGAAGAAAAAGAGCCTTCACAGCAAGAGTAATCTTATGAAGAGCTTATAGATGAATTTGTCACTCGTGACCAATTCATTGATGTTGAAAGAGCAAACCCTTAAGTTAGAGAAAGATTTGGGTAGCATTACATCTCTTATACAGCAGCTTAAGTCTCAAATGCTCTCCCTTGAGACTAGTGTCACCGTCTTTCCTAGCTAGGAAGGAAAGAGAGACTCCTACCCATTCCTCTAGAGATTACTAGGAAAGAGACCTCTCTTCCTAGTAAGCATAAAGGGGAGAGCTCTAGGGGAAGCTCCCCTCCTGAAAGACTTGAAGCCACCTACCTTCACGGGGATGACCGAGACAGAAATAAGGATGCAATCTACACTTTTTTACAAAGTGGCATGATTTGCATCAATTGAAGGGCACCCCACCTGAGTATCGTGTGCTAGAGGCGAGTCTTTCCCTCGGCCCACGTGCTTATAAGTGGTGGATGAGTCTTAAGGAGGCGAACTCTATCCCTAGTGACTGGACTCAGTTTGAGACTCTTTTCCTAAAAGAGTTTCTTCCTGAAAATGAAGAGGAGAGGAATTGGGATGAGTGGGATAGGATTACTCAAAGAGGCAGGCCTCTTTGAGTCTATCTATCCCACTATAGAGAGATCACTTTGAAGCTTAAGGGTCTAGATGATTTTTAGAAGACCAGAGGGTTTGTTAGGGGCTTGGATAAAGCCATAAAGAGGGAAGTCAGGAGGAATGCGCCTAAGAAGTTGAGGAGGCGATCAATATGCACAGATATATGAGGACCATAACCGTCCTCAGTATACTCCTATGGAGAACGGATCAGCCCCTTAACCTCTTAGCACCACTAAATTTAAGAAAAAGTTGCGTTTCGGGAAAAACAAGGTTTTATTTAAAAACAAAGATCACAAGGGCCTAAGCTATCCACAGACCAGTTTGAAAAGGCCAAAAGAGAGAACCTGTGTTTAGGTGCCTATCCCTAGTCATTCGCAGTGGAACTGTCCACTCAAGAAGGGGGAAGAAAAGAAGAAAGGGACCAGAGTCTAGTACGGCTCCTGAAAGGGGCAAAAAAGGCGGTCCACCTAGTGCAGACCCTTCCCATTCATGGCAGCTCTAGCTGCAAGGGAGTGGAGGTGATGCACGAGGATATAGAGCACACGTGTTGTTAGACTCAGTCATTGTGGTCACCAGCAGTTTGGACCACATGACTTGGTCAAGCTACATGGTAGTGTATACGGGACCAGGGTGCGAGTCATGATAGATGACTCTGCCACTCATAACTTCATAAACTATGCTTTGGTCAAGAAATTGAAGATTCCCCAGCAGCCTAGTGCACATAAATACATTGTATCTATGATGCAAGGGCAAGATAAAAGAATATGGGATACTATGGTATCCAATTTGGAAGTCAAGATGCAGGATTATACAGATCATATGGACTTCCAAATTATGAACATGGAGAGGACAGATCTAGTCTTAGGAAGAGAGTGGCTATGGGGGTTGGGAGATACACTTAAATGCAGCTATCAAAATAACACACTCGAGTTTGAAAAGAATGGAAGTAAAGTTTATATTCAGGGAGAGAGAGATGTACCTAGTGCACCTCTCATCTCATCATTAGAGTTGTATAGTCTCTGTTGTTCACAGCATGTACATGATATGTTTTTATTGTATAGTCATGATATGGAGCATTGTATAGACAGCTCATCTGATGTATATTTTCATGCTTTGAATGTAAATATGAACATGACTTTCTACTATTCTTTTTTGCAAGAGTGTGTAGTTAAAAGTTTTAAGGATCTTATGTTTGAGTAAAGAGATGTTTTTCCCACTGACTTACCTCGAGGGCTACCACCTGAGAGAGGGGACATTGACCATGCCATAGAGGTTGTTACTAACACTAACCCTATTTGTAGACCACCTTATAGGCTTAGTGTTTCTCAGCATGAGGAGGTTGAGAAGCAATTGCAGGATTATTTAGATAAAGGCTTCATCAAACCTAGTAACTCACCATGGGCATCGCCAATGCTCCTAGTTAAAAGAAAGATGGCTCTATGAGACTATGTATAGATTATAGAGCACTTAATAAGGTAACTATCAAAAATAGATTCCCAATGCCTAGGTTGGAAGATCTATTTGATCAGTTACATCAAGCTAGGTATTTTACCAAGCTTGACCTTAGATCCGGATATCATCAGATTAGAATTAGGGCAGAGGATGTCCCTAAGACTGCATTTAGGACTAGATATGGGCATTATGAGTTTTTGGTGATGCCTTTTGGTCTCACCAATGCTCCTGCCACTTCATGAAACTCATGAATAGTGTTTTACGGCCTTATCTAGGACACTTTGTAGTAGATTTTTTAGATGACATTCTGATCTATAGTGCATCAGAACAGGAGCACTTGGAACACTTGAGAAAGTATTTCAAGTGTTAAGGGAAAATTCGCTCTTTGCTAAGGAGTCAAAGTGTGAATTTTTTCAAGAAAGAGGTTAAATACCTTGGGCATATAGTCTCCCAAGATGGAATCCAGATGGATCCTGAAAAAGTAAGGGCTATTATGGAATGGCCACATCCACGGAACCTGGAGGAGCTGCAGATCTTCCTAGGTTTATCAGGTTTCTATCGAAGATTCATTAAGAACCTATGCCAAAATTGTTGTCCCGATGACGGAACAACTTAAAGAAAAGGGAAAGCCTTTCATTGGGGAGACGAACAGAAGCAAAGTATGGAAAAGTTGAAGGTAGCAATTGCTACAGCTCCACTTTTACATATAGCAGATCCCAATAAACCATTTTGTGGTTGAGACTGACGCGAGTGATTTTGCTATAGGAGCGGTTTTAGTACAGGATGGTTGACCATTAGCTTTTGAGAGCAAGAAACTAGAACCGGCTCAAAAGAATTACTCCGTCTATGAGAAGGAGTTGTATGCAATAGTCCATGCTTTGAAAAAGTGGCGTCATTATTTATATGGTGCCAAAGTTATGATAATGTTTGATCAAGAGAGCATTAAGTGGCTCTCTAATCAAACAGACCTTAAAGGTCGTAAGGCCCGATGGGTAGAGAACCTTCAAGAGTTTGATTATGAGCTTAGGTATAGGAAGGGAAAGTTTAATGTAGTGGCTGATTCACTTAGCCGCATGCCTATGCTCAATGGACTGAGTTTTACTCAGATCACTAGTGAGCTACTTGAGTCTCTTAGAGGGAAATGTAGGCTTGATCCTGCATATTCCGAGATTTGGGAAGCCATAGAGAATGGGGATCGTCATATACGGGTTTCCAATGAGGATGGAGTATCGACGGGTACTCAAGAAGGATTCAAGTGGAAGAATTACAGTGTCCATGATGGATATCTATTATATAAAGGTAAGGTGTGTGTCCCTAGAGATACTGAGATGAGACGGCATATTTTATATGAGTGTCATGACACACCTAGTGCGGGACACCCAGGAATTAACAAGACTTATGATCTTGTTAAGACGCAGTTTTATTGGCCTGGACTTCATAAGGACGTTCTACAGTATGTGCTTAAGTGCAATAAATGCCAGGTCAAAAAAGCTGAGAGGTTGAGGATTGGAGGGCTACTCCACCCATTGGATATTCCCAATGGGAAGTGGGAGAGTATCTCCATGGACTTTATAGTCGGATTACCTAAGACACAGAGAGGGCACGACTCGGTCAGGGTAATTGTGGATAGGTTAACCAAAATGGCTAGGTTTATTCCGACACGTACTACAGTGAAGACACCAGAGTTGGCTAGACTCTTTGTTGAGAACCTATACCGGTTATATGGTCTTCCTTTAGACATAGTTTCTGATCGGGATAGGAAGTTTACTAGCCACTTTTGGAGAGCGGTCTTCAAAAGGTTGGATACAAAGCTTAGCATGAGTACGGCCCGAGCATCCACAATCGGATGGGCAAACAGAAAGGGTTAACCAAATCCTAGAGGATATGCTTCGAGCATATGTGAATGAAAGGCAAACTAATTGGGAAGAGTACTTACCTATAGTAGAGTTTGCATATATAGTGCCAAGCACTCTTCCACTAGGCATAGTCCATTTATGCTTATGTATGGGTTTCAGCCAAGGGCTCCTATGCAGTTGGCTTGCAGAATGAAAACGTTCAAGCTGCAAAGGACTTCTTGGAAGAAATGAATGATATGCTTAGACTTGCTAAGGACAGAATTAGGAAAGCTCAGGATAGGGCTAGAGGCCTATGCTGGCCCTCAAAGAAGAGATATCAACTTTGAGGTAGGAGAGCAAGTCTATCTTAGAGTTCCATCTAGGTCTGAAACCATGAAGACGGGACCTTGTCCAAAATTATCTCCTAGGTATTGTGGACCTTTCCAAATACTTAAGAAAATAGGAAAGATGGCTTACCAGCTCCAACTTCCAGAGAATAGTCAAATCCATCCAGTTTTTCATGTTAGCCGACTTAAGAAAAGGCTGGGTGAATCTGACAACCTCATTCCAGATAGTGAGGTAGTAGAGCCTATTTCTGTGCAATCTATTCCACATGAGCCAGAGAGCATACTACGCACTCGAGAGAAACAGACGAGGAGTCACTTGTATAAAGAGTGTCTAGTAAAGTGGAAAGATAGTTCAGAAGATAGTGCCACATGGGAGCGGGTTAGCACCCTACAGAGACGGTTTCCCAGTTTCAGTTTACCTTCCCAAGAGTTTTCTTAAGGGGAAGGATATGGGGAAACAACACGGAGACAGGACCATGTATTTATATACATGGGGATAGAGTGGGAGTACTTTTCCCTTGATTATCTCTTTCTACTAGGCCTTCCAATACCATTTTTGAGGACAAAAATGGAGTTAAGCGGAAGGAAATGTTACAAGGTTACAAGGAGTCAATAAAAGAGGAGGCGTGAACCACCTCCTAACTCATTTTAGAGTATTCTCACATGAGTGCCAAGTGGCACTCATGTGTAGATCATTGGACTCAATCAATGAGAGAGAGATTAAGAGAATCGTACGTGGCTGGGCGGTTCAGAAATAGCTTCGTTCTCCGTGCTCGTGCGACTAGAGAGAAGAGTTGCCTCGGGACCTATGCAGGAACCTCCCCAAAAGTGAGGGGAGTCACTGGAGAGTCAACAAGCGGGATTAATAAACTTCACATACGAGATCCACCTAATCATCGCAATATTCAGAGAAGAATAGTTTGCTATCATACCAATCAGTGGAAGACAATCAGTCTCAACTACAATATTTGCTCTAATGAAATACTCTTTATGAGCTTTTAAAGACGTCACTAAACCCTATAGCTCTTTCTTTGTCTGTGGATATTTTATTTGAGTGTCATGAAAATCTTTGCACCAAAGCAAACTCCATATCTCTGCCCCTCATCATCATGTTGTCCTATGACCCAACCTATACCAATAGGACTAGTATCAACAATGAAAATGATAGGCTTCTTACTTGAATAGTCAACACGCTTCAGAATTGGGGCTTCAATCAATAGTTTCTTAAGTTTATGCATCACTCTCAACTATTTCTCTATCCAAAAAAACTTCTTTCTCTTTCTCAACAGATCATATAAAGGGTCGCAATGTGACCAAAGTGAGGAATCTAGATCACGTAGAAGACATAGGCTCCCAACCTTCTCACCTCACTTACATTATGACATACCTTAGAAATCTTGCTAATGGCCTCCTCTTTATGTGGGCATGGCTTATGGCCATAGTGCCCACATAGATGTCCTACAATGAGAAACGCATCGAATCCAAAAACAAATTTCTCTAGAGAAAATGCTAGCCCAACCTCTTCAAATCTCTCAAACCTTTTCTCACAATAAGAGATATGGTTGATAACAAACTTCCTACAGTCAAAAGCATCTAAACTCTCATCTTTCAATGTTTCCTCACACCCTTTTATCAAAATATTATTGATAAATGGCATAGTCACTAAAGGTATGAAGTCTCCTAGGACTAGATTCATGGCGTTCATCATGTGAGCTACAAAGTTTGTCACTCCCTATGGCAAAGTACACATGCGTACAAGGCCAAGTGGAATCTTCATTGTCATGCTATCTGTACTCTCAATAGCCAACTAAAAGTGGTCATACCCTAAATACACATCACCCATGGAGTAGATGGAATGCCCAACAAATGCCTCTGCAAACTCATCTACTATAGGTCATGTCCTTACATTTCTAATCATGAACTTACTTACAAGCTACAAATCCGGGATGAACGAAGTTTCCCAATCTTCCTTGGCACTGTGAACCACCTATTTAAATATGGAGCCGAATATGGTTCCAATATTGATGAACCAGGTTGTATGTGGAAGCTCAAAAGAGCTGTGTATGGTTTGAAGCACGCCCGAAGGGGTTGGAACTATACACTTGTGAAGTTCTTAAATGAACTTGGATATCAAGCTTCAAAGGCAGATAGTAGGTTGCTAGTGAAAGCAAGTGGAAGATGGCTATAGATATATTCGTATCTATATCGATGTGATTATACTTATAGGAATAGATACTCAATGAATCAAAAAGATCAAGAAGCAGGTGGAAAAAGATGAAGATACATGACTTGGAAAATTTATCTTACTTCCTAGGTAGGGAGATAATTTACACTCAACATGGTGTATGTTACACTAGAAAGGTATTTAAAGAACTTGTAGTTGAACTTCGACATGGAAAATTCTAGACCCTCAACAACTCCATTGGAGGTAATCATAAGTTAAGTAGGTATGGAGGTGAAGAATTCAAAGACATGAAGATATATCAAAGTATGGTACGTAGTCTAATCTATGCTACCTTGACCAAACCAAATCTTTCATATGCAGTTGGTGTTCTATCACAATTTATGCATTTCCTAAAGAAAGCTCATTGAATTCTAGCTCAAAGATTGCTAAGATATATAATAGGGATTTTTAATGAAGTTTTATAGTATGTTTTCACTTTTGACACTAGACTTAAAGTGTTTAGTGATGTGGAATGGCATGTAGTATAGATGATAGAAGATCTACTCATGGATACTTATGCTAAATTGGAGATAAGATAGTATCATGGTGTTCAAAGAAGTAAGACAGAATTGCTTTATCATCCATAGAAGTTGAGTATAAAGGCATGGTAGAGGCATCAAAAGAATTTATATGGATGAAGACTTTGATGAAGATTCTTGGAATTGATCAGGGTGTTCCAATTATATATACTGATAACATGAGTTCACTTTGCTTCACAGTTAATCCTTTTTTTCATGTGAAGACTAAACACATTGAGACTCAATATCACGTTCTAAGGGAAAGGGTACTTGAAAAAGATATTGAAGTCATGTATTCTCCAAGAAAATATATGCTAACCAAGAGTTTAGATAGGTTAAAGTTACAAAGATTCAAAGAGATGGTGGGAATAAAGAAGAAAAACATAATGAAAATTAGTGACTGAAGGGGAGCTATTGGTGCAGACAAATCACAAATTGATGCTTAGGAAGATCATAGAAGTCAAGAAATTATTTTGATAGAGACAAAGAGAAGCTCTGTTGTAGACAAATGCCAAGAAGAATGAAGATATTCATCAATAAAGAGTTTGAGATATGACTGTGCATATATTCACTTCAAAAGATCCTAATAAGTGTACAATAGTAAGAGATAAGTTATGAAATCAATAATAAAAGTGAATAACAATGTATTATTCATGATCAAGTTACAAATTTGTGGCTGTATAAGTGAATTAAGTCATTAGAAATTAAGAGTTCATTACCATAGTGAAGATAGATGTGTCGAGAGAAATTAGTAGATTTAGAGCTCAATCTAATTCACATTTCTCTTAAGATGATCATGTGGATCAAGAATCCTTGTATATAGATCTAATTGAATAGTAAAGCATCTTGTTCTTAAAGTTTCATGTTATAATTCCTTTCAAAGTGTGTGTATGATTCATAAGAATATTCACACATCCATTCTTTGAAGTGAAGACTCAAAAATGGCACATCTTATCGATCAATGATTTGCTTAGATATGAGTGATGCATGTAATGTGTTTTTGTGTTTAAGCATACAAATCTAAGTTGCGAGATAAGGAAGCTATGGCTAAGATTATTTTGTAAAAGGGGTTGTATTTTGAGAGAAATTTTTGTTAGAAGTTACCTATGTCAAGGTCACCATTTTTGGACATTACTTTTAGGAACACTTTTGATCTTACTGATTTCTTAGAGTTTTAAAAAGTTTAATCAAGTTTCTATTTTAAGGAACACTACTTGAAGAAGAATACAAGTTAGAAATTGAAGAAAGAGATACATTTCTTTCTTAAAGTTGAAAAGATCTCACGTTTTTGTGTAAAATCTTGTCTATACTTGATATAGAGGTGTTCTTAGATCAAGGTAGGCTTGAAATTGGAGATTTGTAAGATCTCCATTAGATGTGAGTATGTGTCAAGCATCAAAATTGGAGCTTGCACAGGTTCCATAACTTTCAAGAATAGAGAGATCCCAAAGCTCCTTACCTTGTGCCATATGTGGATTGTCCAACCACATCACAAGAATTGCTTGAAGAATCCAAGGAACTAGAGAGGAAGAGGATAAACAAAGGTGGATATGAAGCTGTTAGAGGTAGATATAACAACTCATGTGGATACAACAACAATACCTATGATGATCACTACAAAGGAGGATAGAGAGGAAGGAGAGATTACACCAATGACAAGATGATAAATCCCAAGAGGATTCACTTATACTTTTGATCATGACAATGAAGAAAGGAAAATTTAATGAGCATGTGTTCTACATTGATTCTAGATGCTCAAATGATGTAGCAAGGATTGCAGCTTTGCTCTCAAAATTGAAGTATCCAAAGAATAAGCATGAGGTCCAAAGACGTGATGACACAAAGCACCATGAGGGAATGTAAGGACTTCAAATGGTAATATAAACTGTTGAGTAGACTTTTGTATGTACCAAGTATAACTAAAAATCTAATTGGTGTAGGTCAAATTTTGGAGAAAGGTTTCCAAGTGAGATTCACAAACATGGAGCCTATATAGAGGATCTATATCAAGTTTCCAAGAGGATGTCCAAGGGAGAAAAAATGGGTAAATTGTTCATCATCAAACTCCAAGACACTAAGATCATAATAATGTTCAATTATGGTACCCAAATCTTCTCAAAACTAGAGGTCACACATAAAATACTACGTCATGTTGAAGAAAAAGCCCTCAAACAAATGAATTAAGATAAAAGTGTGCTTAAAATACCTAATATCGGAAAGCAACATGCAATTTACAAGTTCAACAGGAAACCATTCACAAATAAAGGGTGCATACACAGAGACTGTTTGGAGCTTCTCCACAGAGAGGTTTGGGGACCAAGAAAATAGACGTCCATCTCATGATAAAGTTAGTATGTTTCATCTATAGATGATTGTAGAAGATGGACTATTCTTTAATATATGATGCATAAAGGTGAATTTTTCTCATGTTTTATGAAGTATCTAGCTCTTGTGGAAAATCAAAAAGTAAAACTCTAAAAAGGGTAAGGCTTGATGGAGGGGGAATGTGAACGAAATGGAGTTACAAGGAGCAGAAAAAGAACCATTGTAGAATAAAAAAGGTCCATGTTGTATGAGAAGAAACTACCCAATTACTTATGGGCAAAGGTAGTATCCATTGCCACATACCTAATAAATAGGTTAGCTTCAAAAGAATTGGATGGTATGAATCCTTATGCAAATTGCAACAAAAAACGTTAGACCATTCTTTCTCTCTTTCCTTTGAAGAAGAGAGAGAGGATCCTACTTGGGCCTAAAAAAGCCTAGTCAAGCCTACTAAAAAGTGATCTATTAAATGGATTTCTCCCTCAAAAAAGAAAAATATGAAGCTTATCCCTTAAAATTAGGGATCCTTACACGGCTCATGCAAGGCTTATTCTTTCCACTAATTTTAAATTGAAGGATCTAGAATGAAATCATAAAATAAATGAGGGAGTTAGATATGACCTAAGCATTCATGTACACCAACATATACATGGAATAAAACTAATATTGTAGTAGATGCTCTTAGTGGTTTTCCATTATCGCAATTACAATGTGTTTTCATTAATAATAACTTTACCATACATATTCATTCATTTCATGAAATGATTCCCACTTATGCTTTAAATTTGTATTTCTCATGTGCATGGAATGAATTCAATAGTTTTGCATGGTCAGGTGATGAACATTATACATTTTTTAATGGTTTTTTGTATTTTCAACCCAAACTATGCATTAATTGGATTTTTATTGATTTTGTAATGACGGAAATTCATGAACCCCCTCATATGGGACTTAGGCATACCAAGCACAATATCTGTTTGCAAAGATTTCTTCTTTTGGTGACATATGGAAAAAGATATTGCACACTATGTTTCCCAATGCATTGTATGCCAATATGTCAAACATTATCATTGTAAAGATTTATGGATTGTTAATGAAACTTCACATTCAAACAAACCATGGGGAAATATTTCTAAGTTCATCACTAGTCTTTCTATGACTTCATCACATAATAGCTTCATTTGGACAATAGTTGGTAAGTTTAGTAAATATTCATATTTCATTCCATGTAAAAAGACCTTATCTGCACCTCAAGCTCCTAAGTTGTTTATTAAATGTATTTTCCTACATCATGGTTTCCCAAAAATTATGTTTTCTAATCATGATGTTCATTCTTGGGTTGCATTATCTCAATATCTTGGTTCAAAAATAGAATTTAATTTTATGTCTCATTGAGAAATTAATGGGCAAAGTTAATCTACATATATCACTATTATTATTTTATTGTGTTGTTATTCATTATATAGTTTCAAATAACTAGGATGGGAAATTTTCATTGCTTCAATTTGCTTATAATAACAAAACACATACAACTACTACATGGGAACCTTTCGAAAAATTTTATGTTAAAAAGCTTCCGATTCCCATGACACTCACTTAGATTGATATTCATATGATTGATTTTATTACTCAAGTTCTCATAATGTGCAATATCGTTTGGTTACATATGGAAAAAAAGGTATTGCACATTATGTTTCCCAATGCATTGTATGTCAATGTTGTAAACATCATTATTGTAAATCATTTGGATTGTTAATGGAACTTCCCATTCTGAAAAAACCATGGGAACAAAATTCTATGGATTTCATCACTAGTCTTTCTATGACTTTATCACATAATGACTTCATTTTGGCAACAATTGATAGGTTTAGTAAATATGAATATTTCATTCCATGTAAAAAGGCCTTATCTTCACCTCCGGCTCCTAAGTTTTTCTATTAAATGTATTTTCCTAATTCATGGTTTCCCAAAAGTCATGTTTTCTAGTCTTGATGTTCATTTTTGCAATCATTATTGGCCTACATTATTTCAACATTTTGGTTCAAACATGGCTTTTACGTCTACATTGCATCGAGAAAGTAATGGGAAAGGTGAATCTAGAAATATCACTATTATTATTATTATTATTATTTGTTTTTATTCATTATATAGTTCCAACTAAAAGGGATAAGAAATTGTCATTGCTTCAATTTGCTTACAATAACACAACACCCTAAAACTACCACAGAGGCTCCTTTATAAATTTTTTAAGCTAATAAGATTCCAATTCCCATTTAGATTAATATTCTAATAGCTTGTTTTATTGCTTAAGTTCACAATTCTATGCTTTACGAAGCTCACGAGCACATTAGGAAAATTCAAGAACGTTAGACTCATACTGTTAATAAGAAAGAGTTAGCAAAAGAATTTAAGGAAAATTATTTAGTATGGTTATGTATCATTAAGTGATGTTTGAAAGATATTTTACATCCTAAAGTTAAACTCACACCATGCTATTAAGGAGCATTTCAAATTATTCAAAAGGTTAATGACAATTCATTTAGATATGATATACCCTCTAACTAGAAACATACATAAGTCTTTTCATATAGTTTACTAAAACCATTCAAAGGCACTTTACCATCAACTCCTATTTTTGATGGTCCTCCTCTGCTTGATGAAGAATCATTAATTTAAGTTCGTAAGAAAATAAGAGATCATACATAACCACTACATGTATAGGTACTCAATATCATAGATATTTAGTAAAGTATAAAAATCATTGTATTGAAGATCTCAATGGATCCATAAGACTTGATTAATGCCTCATTATGATCAATTAATTTTTGCAAATCATTCACAATCACAATTATTCAAATCCTCCAGGATACATTTCCATCCATAATAGTGAGTTGAAGCAAACACAAAATATGTCAATAAAGAGAATCCCCTTGTCAAAAATCCAATAAATGCGTCTTATGTTTGAAAACCCTTTATAATAGTATACATAGGTTTTAAAATGGAATAAAACATGTGTTTTCTTAACATTTTTTTATATTTTTGCAAAATTATTATCAATTTTTCTTCTAAAAAGTAAACCGTACCATATTGCCATTTGCAATTTTTATATGAAAAATCTAAAAGACATTAAAACAAAAGCATATATTTGAAACCAATTTTAACATATCTATGGGCGAGGAATTGAATTGGGATTCAAATATATTACATGAAATGATTTTGTAATTAACTATCCAGTAGAGTTTGTAAAGCAATAGAAATTATAAGACATTTTCATATCAAGCAAGAACGTTCATCATCTAGGTCTATGCCCCCTTCATCTGATACATTTATTTCACTTTTCGACTTTTGTGAACTCTACTCCTTCTCTTCCATAGGCACAATATCTTTATCTTCATCCAAGTACATACTGAGCTCAACAAGATCAACCATGGATCTTCTTGTTCTTTGATTACCTATGTCACATTGATCTGGCAATTCTTTCTTCATCATATTGATGCTTGCTTTTCTCAAGTGACCTATTTTTGTTAAGATAAGATCATAAATGAGAATATATACCTCATCTATTTTAAGAGTAGAAATACTCTTAATATTCTTTTTCTTTTTGAGCTTGTTCGTTTGTTAGTATTGCATTCCATTTCAAAACTATACTTTCCTATAAATGCAATACTACTTTTAGTATAATGCCAATGGTCCAACAAAGAGGTTATTATATATTTTTCTATATCCTTAGTGACATCTAGAGATTTTGCAATACAAAATGGTTTGGCAGGTTCATGACCCTCAGCAAGAACTTCAATAAGCATGCCAACATTAATTTCCTTCAAATTTCCATGCCATTGTGCTGCAGCTTGTTTTGTCATCCTTGGACCTACATATCTACTCCTTTCTAGTGGGTTTATTAAGCTTTGAAATGGATGTGCATTAGATGCTTTCTCCACATTCATTGACCTTTGTGTGGTCAAATCCCATGTGAATGGAATGCCAATTGGCCAATATCTTGCAATGTTATTCTTTATTATTTGTTCTTGATGCATTAAAAAATTATGCCACCAATATACATCTTCATGGCCTACATATTTCTTTACATGCTCAATATGTCTCTTCTTTTACATAAGTTTCTGCATCCACCTTTTACTTTGCTCAAGCATGTTTCTAGATTCTACCATATTGTTTTTATCTTCATATGGAAATTACCTTGCACCATGAACTATAAAATTAGGTACATACAATAAAAATATGCATCCATCCTTAGTCTCCCACCCATCAGAGTATGAATATTGATTTGCAAATAAAGTATTTGTGTCATTAATCATCCTCATAGAAAATACATAGTTGAAACTAATATTGTGCAATGGTGCCAAATCTTTACTACTAATATTAGGACCTATTGTGAGAAAACTCATTGAAGTCATAGATTTTTGTAAGATGTTGAACTTCAAGCTGAGCATACGCTTATGAAATTAAAATGTTCAATGGTGGAAGAGTAAAAGCATTATGACATGCCAATCTCTTAGAAAAAGTATTGAACATTTGATCGATGTGATCTTGAGTATGTGTAACCAAAAGAAAATTGACCTTAACTTTTTGAAACACTTTTTTTTATCAACAAGCATGGATAAATATCCAAATACTAGAGAATTATTATTCTCTTTTGTAGTGTTATTAAGTTGCAAATACAAAATTGGTGGTAGATGATGTGCCTATGATTGAAAAACTCTATGAATCTTAGTCACAGTGGGGTTTGGATCATTCTGTATGTTGGAGTAGGTGAAGAAAATCATAGACCTTACATTTCCATTCTGCACCAATGCACCTACCAAATACATTTGCACAAGGACTTCATACCAATATCCTTGAGAAGGCACGAGAAAAGAGGCAAGCATTTCTTCTTTTGATCCATACCATCAATTGATCACAAACACATATAATGATCTAGATATTTAAGTGCTTTACCTCTATGATGAACTACCATCTTTCTTTCTAAATCTTGACTCTCATGATGCCCTCTAAGAAGAATTTTAAAATTTTCTATTTTTATAACTTTTGTGGCTCCCTTAGTCATGTTCTTCAAAGTTTCACAAATTGAGCATTCACCTATCCTAACTTTTTGAGAAATAGAAAAATTTTTGAACACTTCTTTCCACAATCTAGAAAAATGGAAATACTGCACAAAATTTTCCTTCTTACTTAGCATCTCTTCTCCATAGGCAAAAAATACTTCTTGATGTGTAAAGTTATCTAGCAAGTGTAACCTTGCTAATCCCCACAACATCACACTAGTAAGAGTCACCAAGTCTCACAGTACTAGGAGACTTTGTTGCATAATTAGAGAACCATTCTCTATGTGGTGTCACATGGAAGAAGGAACCAGAATCTAGTAGCCACGTGTGGGAAAGAGAATCAGCCATAAGAGACTCAGTTGGCACATTATTATAAATTGTCAACACATCAGCATAATAAAAAATAGCATTAGTTTCTTCAATCTTCACTGTCAAATATGGTGCAGGTAGCTATTTAACATGCCCATCAACATTCAATCCTTTCCATTTAGCATTCTTTAATGCATAACACTCTTTCTTCATGTGTCCTCTCTTATGACAATAATGGCAT
>MU263610.1:0-40092 GCA_020310875.1 Ceratopteris richardii
TCTCTTGGCGTCTCTAGTTTTCTGTGTGTTTTCTGCATTCGATAAACCTCTGTGTGCACGTGAGATAAGATCCTGACAACAGAACCATAGGTTAACAACCTATCTTCAAGACCAAGGATTCATGATGAGCAAGGTACATTCTTCTCTGTCTGTCAAGAGTAATTCAGAAACGATATATTTATGTGTATATGTTGATGACATCACTCTTACAGGTAGTGATGCTAATGGCATCAAACAAATAAAAAACCAGATGATGCAGGAGTTCAAAATCAGTGACCTAGGGTTTCTGAAGTATTTCCTTGGACTTGAGTTAGTATGCACTAACTCTGGAATTTGCATCACTCAAAGGAAATATGTGCAGGACATGTTGAAGAAGTTCCACTTGGAGAATGCAAAGATAGCTAGCACCCCTATGGAGGTAAATCATAAATTGAGTGCTCATGAAGGTGATTTTCTTGAAGATATTGCAGGTTATCAAAGCATAGTAGGGAGTCTAAACTATGCAACATTAACTAGGATTGACATATGTTATGGAGTAAGTGTTCTGAGTCAATTCATGCATAAACCTAGAGCACCTCACTTGGAAGCTGCTAAAAGAATTTTGAAGTATCTCAAAGGTACTCAAAATCAAGGACTTTACTTCCCATACACATCAGATTTGGATATAAAGGTGTACTCAGATGCAGATTGGGCAGGATGTAAGGATGACAGAAGAAGTACTTCTGGATATTTATCTTTTATATGTGATAAACCTATTTCATGGTCTTTCAAAGAAGCAACCAACTATTGCTCTATCTTCAACAGAGGCTGAATATAAGGGATTAGCAAATGCTACACAGGAAGCTATTTGGATTAGATTGCTCTACTTAGATTTGGGACTTCACAATCATTCACCTATGATCTTTGGCGATAACACTATTTTTATTCAGGGAGCGATACAACATCAGTGTACAGTGCCATATGCACCTCAACAAAATGGAGTTGTTGAAAGACGAAACATGTCTCTCATGGATATGGCAAGGTGTATGGTCAAAAGTCAAGCTTTTGTGTGCAACATATGTACTTAATAGGTGTCCCACCAAAGCATTGCAATCCATCAATACATATGAGGCTTGCATGGTTGCAAACCATGTATTGCTCATCTACATGTCTTTTGGTTGTCTGGCACATGCATTAATGCTTGAACAATAATACAAGAAATTGAATGATAAGATGGTGAAATGTATTTTTTTTACTATAGTTTTTGAAAGCAAAGGCTATCGTCTGTATCATCCACATACTAAACACATTTGGTTAGTTGTGATGTTGTTTTTGTGGAAGATGCAATTCATCCATTACTTTCATGTACCAAGGAGACTTCAACTAGCTCTAGAGATATGTATGACACTTTGTTGCCTCTTTTTACAAGTGGACAATCAAGTGCTCATCCAAATGAGGCAATTTCTTAGCCTTTAGAGGCTCCACATGATGATGCAAATCATTCCATTTTTATGTAGATTTACATGATGCACTTGTTGATGAGAGGGATGATATAGAGGAGGCAAAAAATATTCCTAAATGGCTGGTGTAGACTTTGAGAGATAGAAAATTATATGCATCTCTATGATATCATTTTCGTTTAGGCTCTCATAGTTGCATCAGATTCCTGCGCAATGGCTGCATCTAGTCTTTATGATGAGAATGAGCCCATTTCTTTTGATGAAGCACAAAACTTAAAAAAATTGGATGGCTGCTATGCAATTATGGATGGCTGCTATGCAATTAGAATACGAGACTATTATGAAGAATGGTACCTGGTCTTTATGTGATTTGCCTTCACGAAAAAGGGCCATTGGCAACTAAATGGGTATACAAGCTGAAACATAAGCCTGATCGAATAGTTGATAGGTATAAGGCTAGGCTTGTTGCAAACGGTTATGCTTAAGAGAGAGGAATTGATTTTGATGAGACCTTTGCTCCCACAGGCTGAATGATCGTTCATAGCATCTGTGCACTTGCAGCCCATCATGGTTCAAATTTACATCAATTGGACATTAAGACTCCATTTCTAGATGGTGACTTACATGAAGAAGTGTATGTATTTCAACCCCATGGTTTTGTGTAGAAAAGTCATGAAAAAAAAGTATGTAGGCTGAAAAAGGCATTATATCATTTGAAGTAAGCACCACGTGCTTGGTATGAAAGGATACATGCTAATTGATTGCACGTGTTTTGAGAATAGTCCAATTGACGAGAACCTTATATGTTAAGCATGTGCATGATGTATTGTTTTATCATCATAGTATATGTTGATGACATGCTTCTCACTACTCCTAATGAGAAGCATATTGTTGAATGTAAGGCTGATTTTCATGTGTCCTTTTGAGATGTCAGATTTGGGATATTTGCATCATTATTTGGGCATTCAATTTATGCAAGTTGATGGGAGAATAGCTTTGTGTCAAACAAACTATATTTAAACATTATTGCAACATTTTGGCCTTGAAGATTGCAAACCTATTACCACTCCTATGGAAACCGATTTACAGTTAAGTCTTCATGACGTTGGAGATGCATTTGATTTTGTTCTCTATCAATAGGTTGTTGGATGCTTGATTTACTTATGCATAAATTGGTCTGATATTCAGTTTGTTGTCTCTCATATGAGCAAGTTTATGCATTATCGAGGTGTCGAGCATTGGCAGGCAGTCAAGCACATCTTTCGTTATTTCCACATAGCTTGGCACTTCCTTATACATGAGTGCTAGCTCCTTGTTCACCACATCACTCCTAGAGGAGATTTGTTGATATATTTTGGTAGTGATGTGTGTGAACTCACTTAGGATCACCGGGGTACTTTTTTCCCTCTTTAGGAGTTTTTTCCCTGGCTTATGTATGCGCCTATGCTCCTAATGGGTCATTTTATCTTTGTACATTCACTTGGTAATACATTTTGTATTGTATTGTGCTTCAATCTTTTTCTTCTTCTTCCTTGTGTTGTTCATGTGCTTCCACAAACCTCAAACTCCAACATAAAAGTGGTTCATATTCTTTCTCTCTCTCTAATGGTCACTAAGGCTCAGTTCACAGTGGCCCGATAGAATTTAGAGCTTTTTTGGATATGTTCCGAGTGGAAAAATGCAAACAATAGTGTTTTCGCCTCTTATGTGTTCAGACAAAAAAGTGGAACTATAATTGCAAGAAATTGTGTTGCCGCCCTCTCTGAACACTATATACAACATATATATCAGAGAAATCTCCATACATGTCACAATTGGATACTAAAAAATGAATAAAGTATTCATTTTTTGAATGATGTGGAGTGTGGTACACTCGAGGGCCGAGGGGGGGAGGCCGGAACAGAACTTTCATTTTTCTACCGTGATGTGGAAAGAAAAACACCGGGTGCCTCTGCTCTCTCTCAACAAGATGTGACATATGTAAATGTTTTATTGGATAATGATCGTCTCCACTCTCTACCGCAGCGTATTGCGAACCGGGCCTAAGCTTCATGCCTCTCTCTTTGTCTCTCTCTATTATCTCGTGGCTCACTCACAAACCTTCCTTGGCAAGATGTTTCTCGCTCATAGATATGTTTCTTGGTCGCACATCTCTTTCTTTCATTTCCTTCCTTGATTCTCACTCGCACGTCCATTGCTCATGTTTAGTGAACGAATTTTTTTCTTTTTACTTTTCCAACAACAATGTAGTTCTCGTTAAGATTATTTGTGGTAGTTTCCCAATAATGCGTTGATTCTATGGATGGATGCATGCTTGATAAAAGTAATCTCTTCTTCAACATTGGTTGGGAGGTTCAAGCCTACTAGGGGAAGTGACTCTCTCATATGTAAGAAGAAGGAAGATGCTCAAAAGAGGGTAAAGAGGCTGTGGGATTTGCTAGAGTCAGTGATCATAGTGAGCTATGTGTATGGAATACCAGAGGAACACACAAATTTCTTCCAAAATTTATGACAACAGAGCTCAAGTGTGCTTGGTGAGAGATCAAGAATATGGCCTTCTTACTTTGGAGGCAAAGGACACCATCCAATATATTCTAGTTACCATGATTAGAATGAAGGAATCACTATCAATGGCATTCATAGAAAGGTAGAAGTCTCCTAGGCAATTTCAAGTTTCCCCAAGGAAAGCAAGTCTGAGAGCTACAAAAAAAGTCTTTATGTGAAGAAGGTGAGGCATCAAAATTATTAGCAAGGTCTTTGGCACAATTGCAAGTCTGGATTATTCAGCTATGGCATTTGTTGTTGCCTCTTTTGGGCATGCCAAATTTTGTTGCGAGTTCAGTTGGAGTGGGGTTGAATGTGCTTCTCGTTTTGTAGTTCATTGCTTAATACATTAGGAATTTGAATTCTAATCAAGGGATTTGTGGGTTTAAGTCCCATTGTGCATGCCAAATTCTGTTGTGAGTTTAGTTGCAGTGGGGCTGAATGTGCTTCTCTTTTGTGAGGTCACTACCTAATGGATAAGGCCTCATGGAACACAAGGGAGATGAGTAGAGAGGAATTATAGTGTATGCATAGTAGAAACGAAGTAGAAAGTATAGGAAGAAGAGTAGATGAGACAAATGCATAGAAGAGAATAAGAGACAACTACACATAGCAATGAGAAGAAGCAATGAAAGCCATATGACAAATCCAAATTACAACTCTAAGAGAGAAGCATGAAGATATGCTCTCCAATTTTCTCTCCTCCCTCTATCATTACACCTGTCTCTCAATCATGACCTTATGATATGCTCCTCATAAGTGGCTCTCTTACACTGTTGTTGGACATCTTTGGTGCTCATTAGGTGTCCATAATGAGTTGTGCATTGCCTTTTTATCCTCAGAAGTACTCCATGAATGTCTTCATATGTACTTGTTTCTTCCTTAAAGTTGTAACATGACCTCTCTATAAGGAGCTTCTCATGAGCCAAGTAGTTCTAAAATGATTTCTTTGAATCATTCTCTTACATGGCTAGTCACATGGTCAAGACTGCACGTATCTTTTACAAGTGACATTAAATGTGAAAGAAAGGGTCATACAAAAAGATTTTAGTGGGGGGGGGGGGGGGCTGTCCATATGAAGAATCAAAAGTGATCCATTCGTATCCTTTTTAAGATACCTAGAGAGGATTCACATGGTCTCCAAAATTACTAAAATTGGAATTACACTTGGGGGATCATCACAAGCACTACATCAAGGAGAGAGGATATAGGTCTTGAAGCAATAGCCTACACATTGGAGCAATAGCATAATCAAGAAAGAATATTTTTCCATAATTTTTCCCTTTGAAAATTAAATTACTTTAATATCACCACCATTGTGCCCAGTTTCTTCAATAACACATATGCCATCATAATTTGATTATGGTGGAAATGCAAGCTTATGAACAACTCAATACACAATTAAAAAAGGATAACCAGTTCTGCATCACACTTTGTAGATTACACACCACACAATACTTAGATATGAAAAAACGAACACAACACATGCACTATTGCCAAGGACTTTGCCATGCCACCATCATCACCATGATGGTGTTTCTTCCATTAATAAAAGGATAGATTACAACTATTCATTGTACCCTTTTGGCACTTACATCCGTTCCACTACTAAGAATTCACTAATATATATTTCACATGATGGACACACTAGCTAACACTTTAGCACACATGGAGGACCTTAATCCAAAAAAATAAAATTACACCATTACCCTCATGAGCTACCTCATCAGTAGGCTAATACTCCGAGAACAAATCAATCCACAAATTAGTAAAATCCTCATGAAACATGCAAGAGATTTCACATTGTACAATCTTCAGTACAATAGAAATTGTCTGTGATCTAGGAGAATGGCAACTAGGTTAGCTAGGGCAACTACATGGGCATCATACATTGATATCTTAGCTTGCACATCTACCAACAATTCCCCAACTCCTTCTTGGGTATAAATATCTTTCTTATGTACACTCTACGGTGGGTTTAGTGGAAGTATCCTTCAGCTTTGCATTAGAAGCTTGGAGCTGTGTAATTTGATCCTTCAATGTTTGAATTGTAGCTTCAACGGTGTTGACTTTCTCCAACAAATTAGCATTTTGACTCTGCATGGCCTATGATTCATCACATACCATGTGTTAGGTATGTTCCAACACTCGATAATGATGATTGAGCTCTACAAAGCTTTGTTGCAAAAACAATGCTCACTATTCAGAAACGAGTAATCAGTCTAGAGATCTGCATGTACACCCTATAGGGATGCAATTTTGTGTTATTACTCTGGAGTCACATTCAAACATCTCCTAGAGTCTCCAAAAGTTCACCTCGCTTAGGCAAGACCCTATCAACCATTGCATGATTGCTCCAGCTAGAATGTTGCAAGTGCTGAGTTCAGTAATAATGCGAAAATGTGCATGGTGCAATAAATTGGTCATGTCTAGTAGGGCATCAGGATAGAACTAGTGGCTGATACCAATTTCAAAGGTCGAGGCATCAGATTGTATGTATTCATCATCTTGAAGGGGGGTTCCAATGCATGGTAGTGAGTATAGATGGCAAAGACCAACCATCAACATCGTTAACAAGAGTAGATGAAGGAGAATGATAGAGAAGAGAATGGTAGAGGTTGATTGGGATGGAATAGGATGTGAGGAGGGAGAAGCTGGAGCGACCAATGAGGGTGCGCATTGAGGAGATACCAACATAGCTTCAACATAGGGAGTATGGGAAGCAGATTCTCAAAGAGAATGGAAGCCGAGGATAATGGATGTTGGTTAGTTATAGGCTGGGATGTGGAGGTACGGGGCTTTGTTCCAACTCAACCACCATGGGTGATTGGCATGGGTGACCATGACACAATGGGGCAAGGATAGAAGATTCTTCTTCCGTATCATAAGAAATAGGTGGTGGAGCAAGTACGATATGAATATCAGGTGCAAGACCAACATGGTGTAGAGTTGGATGGGAAATTCACTCGAAAATAGAGATATATGGAAAGTGGGTTTTTGGGTGGTAGTTGTGGACAAGGGCATTGGTTACCCTTCGACATTCCTTATTGATTCCTCAAAAAAATAAGTTAGCCAAATGACACAAGTGGGTCGCACACTCACCACTTTCATCTACATTTTGTTGGTCCTATTTACTCTAGATGCACTGTGATGGCATAGGGACATTTTTATATGTGATTAAAAAGAATAAGTGTACTACACATTGGTACATGTCATTACTTTTCTTAGTTCATATTTCCAAACATGTCCACTCATATCAAGTTAGTAGAGGATAAAGGCAAGATATTTAATGACAAGAGATCTAATACCAAAATTCAAAGAGAGAAATGTGGAAGGGGAATCAAGCAAGAAGAGAAGAAGAAGAAGATCAAAGTCAAAAAACTGCTCAATAAAGAATGAAGATCATAAAACAAAAGAACCACCCTCTGCCCAAAGCCCCACAAGGGCATGCATCAGGCAACAACGCGAAACAGCCAAGTCCTGAGGAATGGAATTAAAGAACAATCAGAACCAGGACATTTCATGGGAAGGACGGACCAGGGCCAGGAACTATCCATGAAGAAGTGCAAGACAATATTTGGCAGGTAATAATCCTTCCGCTGATAGCGTGCGTTGGCAACAAAGTAAACAGGCTCAGAGCAATACAATAGGTCAGATATGTGAAGACAAAGACAAATCAGAAGACCAAAAGCTAGAAAGAGGTAGAGGCTAAAAAGTTGAAGAGGGTGACTAAGAATAGCACATTCTTAGTCACTGGTGGCGTGCGTGGCAGCCCGACTGAATGAAGCAACCCAGATTTAGGATGTATGGAATACCAAGGGGAAAACAGAAGCAAAGGACATACTTCGGACAAAATAACAAATTCTCTGACAGTCCTTACCGCTTCTTCGACCACCGAGTGCGTGTATTCAGAAAGCCTAGACAAACAGCAAACGAGAAGCAAAAGCCTGTCAAGGGACGATAGAGACAAAGAGGGGGAGAGTGTCACAGAGCAAAGAAGCACAAAAGAGGAGCCCCAAAATTTTCAAATTAATGGGCACATTTTTTCTTCTTCAAAGTCTTAGGAAACTCCCTCAAAGCCATGTAAATGCACTAGAGGAGTCCTCTAGTTGCATAATCCCAACTTGTTGTAAAATATTCCTTGTAAATTAGTAGGAAATTCACTTTTTAGCAATAAAGTGCCGGTCTCTTGTGTGAAAGGACCAAATTTAGGGCACATGTATATAAGTCACTTTGTGACTCTTTGTAAGTACTTTTTGCCATTGTGAAGAAGGAGAGCTCCTGATTTTCGAATTTGCTTCTTTCTTGCAGATTTCCATCTTCTCTTTGAACTTCTATGTGTGTGTGATGCTTGGAATGTGTGTGTTGGACTGTAGTCTACCCCTCTCCACTGTTTTTGAGCTACTGTAGTGTGTGTGTGAGCTTGTAGGAGTTGTGGAGCGAGTATGGGTGTTTCCTGCCATTCATTAATTTGGTCATAACTTGAAGCACAGTTTCCAGAATCAAGTGAAACCACCTCCAATAGATGCGTCTTGTTGAGAGCTTCGAAATAAGTATGGTATTCACTATATTTGGAGTTCGGAGCTAGGAGAAATCCTCGATTTACTAAAAACTACTGTAAGTGGTATCGTGGCAAACACTTTCAGTATTTCAGTGAGTTTGAGAGGTGGATTAGTCTTTTCTCATGCATATAAGCTGAACCACTTCATTTCCCATTACGTGAGCACATGTCCTCATACACTTGGTTAGGTTGTTTGATCGGATTTACAAGTAAGCATGTGTCAATTTCCCACTATATGCACTTGTGTGGCAAATGAGGTTTAGTCTCTTTGGCACAAGTCCTTAAGTCTTCTTGACTTAGGTACACAGAAACAAGATATAAAAACTTAGGGACTATATGGTTTTCAAGGGTTCTCTAACTTAAATTTTTAACATATGGTAGATAAGACAAAAATAAAAATGTTTTATGTGAAATTCCTTAGAAGTTAAAATATCAAAATTCTAATAATGGACATAAACTCTAAGCTTGTTAAACGAAAGGACAAGAGCCTTTTCCCATGAAGATTGTGCATAAACAATCTTATAAGTTCAAGAAGTTGCATAGAGAGGTTATAGAGGTTATCCTAAAAAATTGGTATGCCTCTAAGAGATGAAAATGATCATATTCGAGATAGTAAAGGACTACTACCTCCAAGAGAGTCTCATGATGTGGATCGGAGACTATAGGATATCCACATGATTTCTCACATGGCTTCGTATTTTTAAAATTTGAATGTAACATGTTAGTTGATGATCATGGCCAACAATTCTAGATTTCTTATCCTACATGAAAACCTATGGGTTTTTCACAAGGAGCATAGGATATATGCTCTCAAATAACGCACTTACTAAAAAGGGACTTGGATTGATCTTAGCTTCACACTAAGGGCATTAGATGTATAAATATTGGTACTTAAGGACTATTTAGACTTCAAAATTAGGTATTAGAGAATTATCTAAACCAATCTATTCTAGTCATAGGAGAAGAGGGATGGCACTTTTTTCCCTCTTTAGGATGTTTTTCCCCCAACTTCTATGTATGCCTATAACCCTAACGGGTCACTTATCTTTTCTACATTCACTTGATAATACATTTTGCATTGTGATGTGCTCCAAGCTTCTTCTTCTTCTTCTTCTTCTTCTTTGTGATGTTCATATGCTTCCATAGACCTTGAAATCCAACAATTGGTATTAGAGCAAGTTGCCACTTCATCTAGGGCATCATTCACACCCATTTGGTCACAATCTCCAAAAATAAATTTGCGTTGTGGCATCAAAAATTTGACTCGAGCTTGTTTCATCCTCCCAACACAGTATTGTAGCGATTGTGCATGTGATTTTTTCCTTTTGTGCCAAACATATATAAAAGTTTTGATGAGCTAGTACAAGTAGCTCAAAGATTTCTATAGATTTAGCAGAGCTTGACAAGGTGTTTCTGTTCATCTTTTTGAGATACTAACAATTTTTTCCATAAAGGTATTTAGTGACTCTTCATGGCTAAAAGCATTGACGTATTCGATATGTTGGCTATTGAGGATATGTTCGATGGTACAAATTACCCATTGTGGGCATATATGATGCACCGTGTATTGGTAGCCTAAGCATTCTAGAATATTTTCTAGGGTGTTGAGAAACTTCCTACTTCACCTACAAATATATTTATTGAAGATGATGCAAATGGTGTTGAAGATGATGTATATTATTTCTTGGTTGTGTTGTGGTTCTTGTTGCACCTATTGTAGAGAAATTTTGGTGGGATGGCAGAGATGCACAGGCACATGCATTGATAACCTTGTCTGTCAAATGTGCCATTATCCCTCATATTTTCTCCTACAAGTAAAAAAAAAAAGATGCTTAGGATAGTCTTAAAACATTATACCAAGAAAGACATAAGGCTCGTGTTACTTCCCTTCGAAAACAGTTGGAGAATGATCATGTGAATGAAGGATATTCTATGGATAGTTTTTTGAAAAAGATCAAAGATTTGAAGGAGCAATTGATTTTTGTTAACGAAATCTCCTTAGGTAGTTCACTTGTGCATATTGTTCCTAACGATCTTCGAGACTCATATTAGATTTTTGCTTCTACTCTTTGATTCGTGATGAAGGCAATCCAAATGCATTACATTTGAGGAGTTAGCCTTTGTTTTGTTCATGAGGATCAACTCAAAAGAATATTCAATTATGCATGTTTCAAATCAAGATTTTTTAGCTAGTCAAAAGAGCAAAGGTAAATGGAGATAATCTACTAGTAAGCACAAATCTACTAATGTTGCTCAATCAAAGAAGAAAGAAAAAGATGAAAAGAAAATAGAGAAACAAAAAGATTTTTGCAAGTACTATAAGGAAAATGATCATGTCATAAAGAGTTGTCCTAAACTAGTTGCAAGAGGCAATGAAGAAAGAGGTTGGAGTTGTTGATGAGGCCTCTACACCTAAAACAAAGTCTGTTAATCTTGTTCCAAATGAAGAATTGACATTTACTACCTTTTTCAGCTATGAACCATCTTCGCATGAGCAGTCTATGTCTCTAGTAAAATCAGATGTTTGGTACTTTGATAGCAGGGCAACCAAACATATTACCTCACAATGTAGTTTCTTTAGTTCACTCGAGAATGCCCCTACAAGGAATACTGTCACACGTGCTAGCAACTCCTCTTATCCTATAGCAGGAGTTGTTAAGATCATTTTGACTAATACTCGTGATAGTCCTTTCACATTTTCAAATGCTTTATGTGTGCTAGTGTGTACCTAAGTGATGACTTAGGAACTTTTGATGAAGAAGACTATTCCTCTATCACCAACAAGTACATATAGTGCGGATGTTCATACATTTAAATTATCAATCCGAAAAGTATCTTGAACCTAATTGAGTGTATGAACATGTGCACTTACACAATGGTCAATGAAGTGAATAGCTATCGTTACATGCAGATGAGTGCCATCACTCACGTTCATCACTTACACAGGTGGAAATGGTGTCACGATACATGAAACAATCGTAAGCACAAACACAAACTTTTCTCTCATCTCCGAACTCAAAATATGGCAAATACCAGGTTTGTTTTGAAGCTCTCAACGAGATGCATCCAGTGCTAGTCTTGTCTGATTCTGACAAACCTAGTTCAAATTATCGGCAAAAAACTGAGCTGTGCAACTCACCTAGTCTCACCACACACCTCCTCAAGCTTCACACACACATTACACACTTCTGAAAAGCAACAAAATGGATAGACAATACTTCCATGCACTCAATTCAAGCTACAATCACATGTGCAAGCTCACAAGCAAGGAGATACAAGAGGAAGAAGAGGCAAATTCGAAAATCTGAGTTCTCTTTTACTCACAATGGAAAAAGTCTTTACGAAGTGTCACAAAATGACTTATATACATGTGCCCTAAAAATGGTCCTTTCACACAAGAGACCGCCACTTTTATTGGAAAACTCTAATCTCCTACTATGTTACAAGGATTATGATACAATTTTTGGGATTTATGCATCCAGAGGACTGCTCTAGTGCATTTACATGGCTTCATGAGGTCTTCATAGACATTTGAAGAAGAAAATTGATACCCGTAATTGAAAATTTTTGGGGGCTCCTTTTCTGTGTCCCTTTTCTCCTACAAGACTCTCCCCCTCTTTGTCTCTGTCATCCCTTGACAAGCTTTGCTTCTTGTCTGAGGCTTGTTTATTGTTCTTGCCATGCACGCACCCAATGGACAAGGAGACAGCTAGGACCTTTAGACAATTTGTTACTTTATCCGATCCCAAGTCATGTGCTTCTGTCCTCCCCTTGTTCCGTACATTCATACATCTGGGTTGCTGTGATAATTCGAGCTGCCATGCATGCATCTAATGACTAAGAATGTGATTGTCTTAGTCACGAGTTTCAACTTTTCAACCTCTACCTCTATCTAACTTTTTGGCCTTCGGATAAATCTTTGTTCCCTCACTGCTGGATCTATTGTATTGCTGAAGCATGTTTACTTCTTTTTCACTGCTCGCACCTAATAGGTAAGAATGTGACTATCTTAGTCACTCTTTTCTGCTTTTCACCCTCTAATTGTTGGAAGAATCTTGTTTACTTCTTTGTTTGCATTCCTTCAACCCTATTGCATTGCTGAGGCCTCTTGATTTCTTCTCACCACACGCACCCAGTGGCTAAGAGTGTGACTATCTTAGTCACCCTCTTCAACTTTTCAGCCTCTGCCCCTTTCTAACTTTTGTTCTTCAAATAAATCCTTGTTTTCACTCTTTGAGACCTCCTTCTTTCATGTTGCAACCTTATGCGTGCCCCTATAGGGCTTTGGGCAGAGGGTGGTGCTTTCTATTGAGCAGTTTTTCCTTTTGATTTTCTTCTTCTTCATCTTTTGCGTGATTATCCTGTTTCTCCTTCCACACGTCCCCCTTCCTAAACTCTGTCATCCTCGACAAGCTTTGGAAGTCTACAGGAGTATGTGTTGTATACCTTTTGCTTTGTATCATTTAACAAATTTGCTTCACGTATCATTAACTGCTTCCACTATTTCGACTTGACTCCATCGTGGAGTGCTTGTCTATGGTCGACAAAAAAACTTAACTCATATGCTACCAACCGTGTGTTTAGGTTAGTAGACATCTTTAGGATAATTTTTGAATCTATCTTGAAGAAGCTTGTGAAGAATGCTTGTTCAAAAACATTAGTCTTGAATAGTAGGCCATGATAGTGAAGCGAGTTGGCATGATAGAAAGGTCCAAAACTAGTATATCCATTCCTTGATTAATTCCAATGAAGCTCAAAAATGTGTATTCTGTGTGCTTGAAGACTTTTAGTAGTGTTAGGATCATGCTAAGTATTTTATTCGTTAATTTGATAGTGAGATCAAGGATTGTGGTGTACCAAGATAACCAAAATTTGATTGTTCTCACCATGTACTCTTCAGTGGGGAGGTAGTTATGCAGCAGGCTTGGTAGTAAAGGAAAATTGAGCCATTGTTTATTTAGTTTACTTTGGCTTTGCAAGTCCCAAAATTCTAGCCAGTATCGTCGATGTGGCACATGGCAAAAAGCTGGATTGACTTGTAGTAAATAGGGTGCCTCTTGCCAGTGCACTCGCAAGGTTGGATCTTTCTCCAGAAATTTTCTTCTCCAAATTGGATCGACGGCCTCAAACTCCTATTGAGTATAATTAAAAGTGTTCGCAGTAAAGTTGAGTTGCACATCCGAATCCTTCCCCATGGTCTTCCTAATGCATCTTCTAGTCTACTCGTTCATGATTCCATAAGGTAAGTTGAAGGTCTTCATGATCTCATCTAAATCTTTGCTTTTGATCTTGCCCTCCTTCATGACTTTCACTACCTCATTTTCAAAATTTTTTGTGATACGAGAACTAGTAGTGCCCTTTCTTTCTGACTTATTTTTGCAGTATATGGCATTGGATGGTCATCATATTCGTCTATAGCCGGCTCCGTTATTGGTGAATGAACTATTGGGGCAGAAAGAGGGCATACCTCGGTCTCGTCAGTAGCCATTTTGGATGGTTGCACTACTAGTGTCCCCAAGTTCTTTGCTTGTTCCAATTGTGCTATGAGCTCTGCTATGATTTGGTCTTTCTCTTCATGGTGTATTTTACTAGCCTTGAGCTCGTCTTCAACTGTTGCCTTAGCTTCACAAATGATTCTCACCTAATCAGCATCTTGAATGCATTGCTCTGTGTATTTTTGTACTGCCTCTCTCCACTTGAGTTCGAGTGTTTTGTTGTCCGCTGTATATTTTTCTTCTAATTCAGCATGTTTCCTTTGCTCTTGTTTTAGCTGATCTTCTATTTCTAACAACTTTGCCTTCAGTTCTTGTATTCGTTCTCCTTTTGTGATAGTGCTTTCAAAGGGTTGATTTAAGAGAATGGAGTTCATTAATTCTTTCTTCCTGCTATGTAGGTTGTCCGCTTTGTCCATATATACTTTGATTTGATTTTCTCATATCTTGCTTCGGTTTGTCATTTGCACTTTCTCCACTTCATACATTTCCTATTGCTTTTTCAAGGTTTTTACTTCACTTTGAAGTTCTGAAACAGATATAGTTATCTCTTTTAGTTTTTCTTTGAGCAACAAGTTCTCCTCCTGTAGATGATTGCATTCTTCAGTCTTTGTCGCCAATTGAGCTATTTTCTATGAGAGTTCTTGCTGAATACTTATATTCTTGGTCGAGAGTTCCTCGCTCATGATTTGGAATCGACTTTTGGCTTCGAATAGTTCTACTTTTGCTTTATCTTCATCCATCAATATGTTTTGGGTAGTCATGGTTGTGTCAACCATACTTCTGACTATTGGCTTTAACTGATGTACATCCACGTTAAGTCATGTTTGTGATATAATGGGTTCTTCACCTGTTTTCACATCTTTTCCTTGTGCCACATGTAGTGTCTCATGTTTTGGTTGTCTGATATGTAGTTGCACTCTTCGGTTCAACCCTTTCGGTTGTGGTTATGGTATCTTGTGCTTCGAATTCTTGAGATTGTGCTTTTTGAGAATCAACTACCACATCCAAGGGTGATGGTTGAGCAACCACTTGGATTGGTATGGTAAGTTCTTGCTCTTCTTGTATCTTGTCGATGTCTTGTGTTTTCTTGGGATGTATGACTGTTGTGGACTTGAGAGGTGACATTTCCTTGAGCGATATCCTTGTTTGTTCATTCAATTGGATGGTGTGCACCCTTCCGGTTGTTCTTCAATCCTCGATTCGCATTGTTCCTCTGGCACACTTTCCTTTTCCACTTGATGTTGTACTTGATTCAACTCATCCCATTCCTCTCTCACGTGCTCATCCATGTGTATATCAGTATTGAGTGCATCATGATCTTGGGATGATTCATCTTTTGAGCTTGAATCATTTAAACCTAGTTCTTTAGACCTTTCGTGTTGTGATATATTCTTGCCTGCTTGTGAGGATCTTTGTTGTTTACTCGATTGATAATAGTGGTGGCCTTGTGCTGTAAGGTTCACTTGACCTCTCATATAAGCATGTGTTGCTTCTAATGCTATAGAGAGATCCCTTTTTGTAATGACGGGGGCTATTGTTAAGGGGACCTTTGGAAGTTCATGCATCCTCTTTGATTGCGGAGTCTCGGATGCCTCCATTGCTCGAGCCCGTTTTGAGCCTCTCATGGTGGTGTGTGAGCTAGTGCTGACCTCTTCCATTATGGTAACACCCTTCTTTTTCTTGGGCTCAGTGGTGGTCTTTACATATTTTGACATTTCAACCGTTGAAATCATAGGTCGCAAGCATTCTTTCATGTATAAGGCCTGATAGATAAGCAAAGTTAAAGCAGAGCTTCCATTTAAAAACTTCTTATGTCCCCATTTCTTTTTGGCTTCGAAGATCTTCTCTTGGACATATGGAATCAAATTGATTTGGTTACCAATTTGCTTGACTCCATGGGACAGTAGTTGCACTACCACTTTTTGTGGGGCTGTGTATCGATGCATGTTTGGAAAACAGAAGTGTTGATGCACGAGTCATACTTCTTCTTCAATGTCAACTCTATTACTGTCCAAGAAGGCCCTTTTCTTAGCCTCATGTCATTCATCCTTCAAATAAGTGAGACCATCCTTGGTCCAGTCAAATGTTGTCTTGATCAGCTCATGAGTGAATCAAATAGTCTGTGATTCTCCATTTCTATCTAATATCATAGCTTCTGGGACGAATGGCTTGTCAAGCACGGGATGCAGAGCATTCATTACTTGGGTACACCTTTGAAAGTTTGGTTTGTAGATAGGAAGCTTCAAATATGCTTCTATTCTAGCTTGTGTCCATATATCCATTGTCCTTGGCATATCATGCAAGATTCTAAAGTCTTGAGTCATTAATGGAAATTGATGCTAATGAGTTTAATGGTGATGAGAAACAAATGTTTGCTTGTTGGGTTATCATCCTGGAACCAATGTCCGCAAGCCTTAGTTGCAAATTTGAGTGGAAACTCAAGTATTTAAGCATCGTGAGTGGCTTCAGAGCCAAATGAAGCCTCTTGAGTAGCTTTTGAGTTAGAGGAAGACATCTGCATTTGAATGATTGACATGATTATTGTCAAGCTTGGATGTGATTTATTTTGGTGTTGCAATCATCACTCCATGTGTCATGTCCCCACTCATAGAGTGTACAAGAAACATAGTAACTGATCTTTCTACAGAAATTATTTCTTTAGCTGAAATGAAAATAGAAAACATTAGTGACATAGCCGAGGCAATTTTATTTTTTTTATTATTATTTTATAGTACAAGGTGTTCCCTATTCCCACGGAGGGAAATGTGCGTACTTAGTGGTATAGAGATGCTGCTATGTTGAATGCATGGTCTTGTAATGTGACCCTATTATGCATACTCAAAGTGCATTTTTTTCAACATGAGTGTGAGAGGAATTTTATGCCGTCATCAATGGTAATGTCATTCTTAACTTTGGAATCTACATCTTCCTAGTTTTGGTGCCTTGAATGTCCTTAGGGAATCCCCTTGTGTTTTCTGGAGTTATTTGGTTTCCCGATACTTTCACTCTCCACTCGTATTTTTGCATGGTAGGAGCTCTTGTTTGTTTGCCTAGTGGTATTTTCTTCCTTTGTCTCCTAGAAGGTTTCCTGTATTGACTTCGATCTCCAAGTAGAGTTCGTGGCTCCTCCTTGATGGTCTTGATTGTTGTCTTGGGTATCCATATTTGGTTCCTTGAAGATTGATCTGCCCTCAATTTCTTTGGTATCCACACTTGCACCATTTGTGTGGAACCATCTTTGATCGGTTGGTTAGGTCATTGTCGCCTTTGATTGAATTCCCTTTGGTTCTCTTTCATATGATTTTTGTAGTTGTCTAACTAATCCTTGTGAATCCATATTTGCCGCATTCTTTTTCTCATCGGTGGATGAATTGGTGGCATTTTCGTTTTCGATAGTGGGGTCCTTAGTCTCTCGCCAGTAATAAGAACCTTATTTGTTCCCTCAGGTGGGCTAGATTGAGATGAAAGGCTTAGTTGAGTATCATGTGTAAGAAGATTAGGGGTTCCTAGGTTTTGTTCAGAGTTGGAAGCTAGTTGATTAGGGCTTGACAATGATATAGATTCACATGTAGTCATGCATTCGCTATCGTTACACTTCAGGCTGACTGTCTTTAGAGGTTTCTCATCTATTAGGCTAAAGACTTCTCTCTGTCCAATCTTAGCGGATATGTAGCCTAAGGCTAACTGGATTCTCACCTCGAATTCGTATATCCAGTCTTGGCCTAGCACTATTTCCTCTAACAGGTCCTTATCCTCACAGACTAGAAGCTTTTGATGCATTGAATTGTTACCCAAATGCAAGGATAGGATAACTTCTCCTAAACATTCAATGGTGTTTCCTCCTATGCTTGTCATATATGCCTTAGTTGGGTTAAGTGATTCATTTGAGTGTCGAGCTAATGAAAAGTGTACGCAACTTAATGTTGCCTTAGTATCAATCAATGCATCCACTAAGTGGTATTCCTCAGTTCCTATTCCTAGATTTATGTAGGGTTGTGTGACTTGTCATCCTACAGCTTTGGTTTTTGATGCCCTATAGTTGGCCATGGGTATTGGTTCCTCTCCTTGTGGATACCTTTCATCTCTCTCTCTCTCTCATCCATCCTTTTCACTTTTGTATTCGTTCTAATGCTTCAAGCCTCGCTTCTTCTCTAATTCTCTCATCCTCTTCCCTTCGATTATTTGCATTTAGAAGTCTACTCATCATCTCATCCGTCAAGGGTTCTAAATATTTCTTCACACGATAGCCACTTATATAATTAGATAGAATTTCTCCGTCTAGGGTGGCTAGATTCACTACTCCACTGGTAGAAATATGGTTGATTACCAACAGTCCATGTCCTCACTTTTGCAATTTTTTTGCATGTTGCTTCAAAGTGTATACTAAGACTAAATCACCTTCCTTGAGTCCCTTATCTTTAACATGGGAGTCATAATATGCTTTTTGTCGCCTCTTAGTTGCATAAATACCTGCTACTACTTGTAATCTGGTCTCATGCAATCTTTCAATTTGATCCAATTGTTGGGACAACTCATGTCCAGTCCACTCATATTTCTCAGCTACTCAAAGAATAGGAACTAAGAAATCAATTGGTAAGATTGCATTCTGGCCATTCACTAGATTGAATGGTGTGGTGACAATAGCAGTCTTGTATGCAACTCAAAAAGCTCAAATGGCATGATGTAATTGTTTATCCCAATCGGATCGTCTATTATTCACAATCTTAGTTAAAATGGTAAATAACACCTCATTGGAACTGTCTACCTGTCCATTGGCTTGTGGGTCATATGGGGCTGATTTCTTATGAATTACTAGGAATTCATTCATCAAAGGTTCTATTACTTTGTTAATCAAGTGTGTGCCTTGATCACTCACAATTTCAATGGGTAACCCGAACCTTGTAAATATGTTTTTGAAGACAAAGTTGGTAGTAGTTCTTGCATCATGGCCTTGGCTTCCACCCATTTGGTCAAATAGTCCGTGGCTACTATTATGTACTCATCATGAGAACCTTTAACAAGTGGGCTAATCGGTCCGACAAAATCTATACCCCACTTAGTGAAGGCTCTATCACTAATCATAGGTGGTAGTGGCATTTCATCTCTTCAGAATTCTCCTCAACTCGGGTGTGTGATCCACTCTTTGAGAGGAATAGGTGCACAAATCATCCACATATACTTCCATGTTTTTCCTAAGGAATTCCTTAAAAACATGACACATTAATCTCTGAAAGGTGGATGGCACATTGGTTAGGCCAAAATGGCATAACCCTAAAAGCATATACTCCCCATTCCATGGCAAATGCAATTTTTTGTTGATCCTTTGGAGCAATTGCAACTTCGTTCTAACCAAAGAATCCATCGAGGAAGCTATAGACTTCTTTGCCTGCCACTCTCTCCAAGAGGTGGTTTGTAATGGGTAAGGGGTAGCTATCACAAATAGTGGCTGCATTAACCTTTTTGAGGTTGATGCACACCCTTAATTTACCATTTTTCTTGGGTACAACTAGTAAGGGTGACACCAACTCTGTGTGTTCGATTTCATATATGAACCTTGCTACCAATAATTTATCTATTTCTTCCTTGATTTTGGCAGAGTATATGTCATTGTAAGTGTTTGGTCATTGTTTTGAAGGTTTAGCTTCACGGGTCATGGGAATATGGTGTGAACAAATAGAGTGATCCACTCCTTTTAAGTCCTTGTATGTCCAAGCAAATACATCCCTATAGTTTTGAATCAACTCTATTAGTTCTTGTTCTTCATTTTCTAACATGTCTTTTCTGATGTAGGTGCATCTCTCCTCTTCCCCTTCTATGGTAACAATGACTTTCTTAGTCTGTTCCTTATTATGATATGTTATTCCTTCTTGTGCTTATTGTTTAGGCATTTGAATGGCAATTTTTCTTTCCTCTACTTCATACTTTTTAAAATGTTTGGGAACTTTGAACTGTTCTTGTGGTGTATTCTCTTCCCTGCTTGTCTCTCTTGAATTTATGTTTTCTTGTCTTCCTTTTGGTTTGAGGGTTTCTTTATGTTCTCCCTCTAAGTGATGTCCTTTCTCCTAGGTCTCAACCTCCATTTCTATAATTTCATAATCCTCTGTCCGTTCTTTCTCTATCCATTCCCCTTCCTCTGTCTCTTGTAGTACAACCATGTATAGAATTACATCGTATCCATCCTTGTCTATGCACTCATCCAGGGTTAGGACTTACACACACATACAATGTGGTCAATATCTCCATCCATTCATGGGGCTCGAAGTCTTCATCTGGGAATACTTGTTTATATATGTTGGATCATATGCTTGTGGTATATATGTAGGTCTAGAGATTCCACAACCCTGTCGCCACATTCGTCTTCTTTCTTCTTCTCTCTTTTGCTGCCTTGCACATCCATAGTTGGGTATCTTCATGCATCCATGATTGGTCTTTGGATCTCACACTATGGATTGATAGGTCATCCTCTTCTTTATGTATTGAGTTCCATTGTAGAGGTGGGACATCTTGGTAAGCGTATGTATGGAGATTCATCCTCGTAGTTGTGCCCCTATGTTGCAGGTATACTTTATCTCTTCCACAGTCCTGCACTACCCTTAGTTGTCTCATAAAATTTCTTCCCAAGATCATTTCATAGTTGCTCTCTCAAATTGACAAATGGCTAATGTATGCTCAAAGGCTACTCCACATGTTGTAAGTACAACATTCTCTAACAATCCCAGAGGTTTTTCGGTGTGACCATCAGCTAATTGTAATTTCATTCTTGTGGGTCGTAAAGCTGGCTTTCCCCACTTCTCCCATATTCCTTTTGTTGATATTCCTACTCCAGCTCCTGTGTCTAGGATTGCTTTTGTGGTGTAACCTCATAAAGTAATGGATAGACATGTTACCCTCATCTCTTTCGCTAAAATCTCCCACTTTGTCTATCGGGATTTGGACTGTATGCACATCTCCATTAGCCTCCTTATTGACTATCTTTGCTTCCTTTTGCCCCATTTACTTAGCCAATTTAGTCCATACTTGTGGTTTGATTTTCAATAATTCCTCCAAAGTTATGGAGCACTCCACTTTTGTCTCCTTCAACTTTTGTGCTATATCTGATGTTTTGCTTGAGGTTGCTCATCCTGTTGTTCTTATTGTTGGGGCATGATAAAGCTTGGAATTCTGCTCATACTCTCCCATGTAGTTAGGTAGGCTATTTATGCTTTCCAAGTCCTCTTTATCCAGTTCTGAATGTTCCTCACAATTTATCTCTTGGTTCATCATTCCTGGGTTCTTGGATGCATCTAATTCTTCAAAAGGTGGATCAATTCCCTCAACTTTCCTCCATCTTTCCTCTTGGACTCTAGCCCATAGATGCTTAGGCTAATTAGCTTCAACTTTTGGGATCCTAGAACTTCTTTCCTGATTGTTAGTGTTTATGCTTTCGGCTTTCTCGACAATCCTCCTTTCTTCTGAAGGATCATGTACTCCTAAACATTCTTGAAATTCTCTATCAGATATTCTTATTTCTGGGAGACTTTGGATAGGTTTCTCTAGTGCATTTTGAGCAATTTCAATCAATTCTTTGCAGATCTCTAGCCTTTCTTTTTCCAAGTCCCCTCTCGGGTAACTTAGTTCTTGTTGTTCCAAACTTGGTCCTGCTTTGATCCTAGATTGATATGCTTTTATCCACATGGATAAATCTTTGGGCATTCAATTGGCTAGAACCGACCTAGCTTGTTGTTTTGGTTGCTCTTTCTCCTCTTTAATAGAATCCTTAATGGTTGTAGGATTCTTAGATTGATTTGGCCCTTCTTTGCTCTTCTCTTCCTCCTTCTTTTGAGTCCACTTGTTTCTCAATTTCTCTCGTCGAGCTTTCCAGCTTTGAGTTCTTTTTACCTTGGAGGTTTCTTCAATCTCTTTTGAATCTTTCACTATTTGAGGCATCGGTGTCTCTGGTTTGTTGGTTTCCTGCATGCTCGAATTTAGTCGTTTTGGGATTTCTTTACTCTTGCTCTCGTAATTGCCTTTAATGGTACCATATGTTCCTTGTCACTTCGAGAAGACTCTACCACTTCTACTACGTTGACTTAAGTTGTTTGGTTCTTCTTGTTAGGGTTTTTTGGACAATCCCTAATGAAATGCTCCTTTCCACAATCACTACAATATCCTTCCCAAACCTTAGGTGGTGGTTGGTAAGGCAAGGTACATTCCCTCATGAAATGGTCTCCTCCACAATGATAACAAGGTCCTCTAGGGATTGGAGTTCTAATCAAGGGTCTAGAAGGTGCTTGGGCTCTTAGAGTCATGTACATTAATGTAGCATATTCAGCTCCATATCCGTGTGAGCTGTCATAGGCCTCATTTCCATAAGGGTGTTGCTTATAGGCCTGCTCATAGTTCACTGAGTCAACTTTGTATGCATAGTATTCTCCCCAACTTTGATCATAGAACTGATTGTGGCTGTCAGAACCTATTAATGAAGCGGTCGGTACTGGAGCTCTCTCAATGTTCTCTTCTGCTTGGGCAAATTTCACTGGAACAACATTCTATGGGTAGGTGGTTGTTGTCCTAACAACAGCTGCCCTGGATTGTATCCTGGGTAGTCATATGGTCATTGAATGGGAGGTGGGTTCTGGTACTGAGGATATCTAGGAAATTCCCTTCCTTGATCTCTATCTGGGTATCCATATGGCCTGAATTGTGGTGGTTGGACACATTCGAGGTTGTCTATTGTAAGGACAGTTTTTTGTATTGTGATTTGTGTATTTCTATTCAATACTGCAGTATTGAACTTGATTCTGTGCTAATTATTGGTTGTAAACATATGGGGGTGGTGGAATAATTCCTCTATTGCACATATGAGAGGGATGGTCCCCTCCACAGTGTATACATCTCCTAAGCATCGGCATCCTTGGCGAGGGGTTGGGGTAATTCTTTTGTCCCTGTATGCCTAATTTCTTGGCCACTAAGTCTGCAATCTCCTCCACATTGTTGTTCGAACTAGAGATACTACTAGAATTATCCTCACTCTTATTCTTAGTTTGGGGGATCTTCAAGTCTTCTGACAGGTTGTCTTCCAAGTCTATACATTCCTTCAAGCATTCACTCAATGTTTGGAATCTCTTTACGTAGATTAGTGCTCTTAGAGGTCCATTGACTAATCCTTCAAAAAATACTGAGATCATTTTCTGTCGTGTAGGCCTTTCTTCTATGGGGCATCTATCCACATATTGCTTAAAGCTCCTAGCTGCCAGACGAACTGACTTTGTAGGAGACCGTTTGAAGCTATGAATCAAAGATGAATATTTATTCTTAATACTAGTCTTCGTGAATTCTTCAATCATTTCCTGAAATATTTGCTCCATATTTAGGAAATTATTGGGTTTAAGTGGTTGGAGCCAGGCTAATGCAATATTCGTGAGAGTCAATCCGAATGACTCATATTGAACTAGGAAATGTTCCACTTGTTCAACACAAATGACTTGCTTGAATTTGGCTATGTGGTTATAAGGTTCACCAGACCCATCATAGTGGCTCCTCATACATTTGGCCACTTGAATTGGTCGCAATCTTCTACCAGGTTCTAATGGTCTGAGCATAACATGAATGGTGGGATGTCTCACTTGAATGCCAATACCCCTGCCTATGGGTGGTCTCTCTGGAACATGATTTCTGTTTTTTGGCTCTCCAACTGGATGGGGGTTGATAGTTGAGATTAGCTCTTGGCATTGCAAACTGAACATTAGTCCTCGCCAAGATGTTTTGTTGTTGAGCTTGCCCAAATTCTTGGTAGGCAAAGCTATGGTAAGTTCCTTGAGGGTTCTGGGAGGTGGTTCCTTGGTCTCTAGGGGGAAATACTGGAATGCCTTGATATCTTAATCGAGATCTTTCTAGATCCGACATAGGAAAGTAATTTCTCATATTCCTATCAAGATAGGTAATTCGAGAGAGATCCACACGATCCTACAGCTCATAAATGGTGACAGGGTTGCTACTTTCTCCCCACAAAGATGAAGGGGCTTGTAGTAGTTTCTCCATCCAGCTACCATATACACATCAGTCAATGTGTCATCCTAAGGGATCTTGTCACCTCTTCAAACTTTGTTCACTTTAGACTTACCTCGGGGTGTACAAATCCTATCTTCATTATTCTCCCCATTAGGGTGATTTATGTCCTCATTTTCCCATTGTTCACTTATGGTTTCAGGACAATCTGTCACCGGGTAAATTACTCCTGTTTTATCCATGTAGACTCCTTCTTCATATTTGGAACAATCTCAGATTTGCTCACTTTCTTCATTCATGCCACTGATCTATTTAACCCATCTATGTAGATTGGAAAATCATGCTGATTGGTGTTCATGTGCTCGAGAGAGGTCATATATTGTCCTTCAATGATGGACATGAATCTTGCCAAGGGCACAAAGCTATTCATATCTTCAGAAGCCATTCTAGCTTCTTCATCTGACTCACTAGAGGTATCAGAGTAATGGGAATTGGCACTAGGTGGATTTACACTTCCTGTTGATGATATGACACTACGTCGGCTTCCTAGGACATGTCCTGAGTGCAGGTTCATTCACGGATCCCTAAGTCAGGTAAGTGGGTCTCTCTTATTTGTGTTTATTCTAGGTGTTTATTTGATTCAGATTGGTTTTTCTTTTAATAGGCTTTTCAACAATTTATAGGTTTCCATGCTACACGATACTTGAAGCACAAATGATACACGATACTCAAATCAAAACGATACATGATACTTTACGAGAATGATACACGATACCTGGACAAGGTCACAATACACGATACTCGATGATCGTGACGATACATGATACAAGGATGTCGCGATACACAATATTGGGCAAGGTCACAATACATGATACATGATACATGATGCACCAGTCTCTAACAATACATGATACTTAGGATTGGGACGATACACAATACACAAGAGCAACGATACATGATACCTAGAGTACAAACAATACTTGGCATGAAATGATACATGATACTTAAGTGTCACGATACACGATACTTGAGTGTCACAATACACGATACTCAAATGTCACGATACATGATACTTAGGTATCATGATACTCAACCCAACGATACACAATACCTGGGTATCGCGATACATGGGGAGTATAGGTATCGGTGATACATGATAGCTGCCAGATATCACGACACACAAGAATTCAAGTATCGTGATACTTGAACTCGATCAATCACGATACTTGGACTTATCTCACTCAAATGAAAGAGTTTTTCATAAAAAAATACATGAATGTGCTCCTTGTGCACTCCTCTCCATCCTCATGTGCATGTCCTAATCAAATTCTCACTCCATCCCATGATATTGATCACGGCTCCAATCACATTTTGAGCAGCTTTAATTTGATTTTAACTTGAAAATCCACTTATCTCACCTCACTGATGAGCTCTCTAAGCTTCTCCACTGATTTGTTGCTCTAGAAGGCTATAAAAGCTCACAATATCACACCCGCAATACTGGTCGTCAGAGCTCCACGATACTTGCATATCACAAGTGAACTTTGAATGAATTTTTTGGTTTTTATACTCTTGGGCTAACCCAAAGCCAAGAGGTACTAAAATGAATTTTTTTTGGGATTTTGGGGGATCTACCTACCTACTCTTCTCCTACTCCTTCCTCTTTACTCTCTACTCCTAGTCATTCAATCTCGCTTCCCTAGGTCTAACACTTACTACACACACTTTCTAAGTGCGAAGTAATAAGTGCAATGGGAAATGACTCACAAAATCAGAGTACTCACCTCTTCACAACTCGTACCTTCACCTACAAGCTCTTACCATCATGCAAGTACCTCGGTTGGACTCGTACTTCCCCGGCAATGGTGCCAAAAAACGTGTGTAGCTAAGTGATGACTTAGGGGCTTGTGACAAAACAGACTATTCCTCTATCACTAGCAAGTACATATAGTGGGGATGTTCACACATTTAAATTATCAATCCGGAAAGTATCTTGAACCTAACCGAGTGTATGAAGAGGTGCACTTACAAAATGGTCAATGAAGTGGAATAGCTATCGTTACATGCAGATGAGTGCCATCACTCACATTCATCACTTAGACAGGTGGAAATGGTGTCGTGATACATGAAACAATCGTAAGTACAAAAACAGAATTTTCTCTCAACTCCGAACTCAAAATATGCCAAATAGTGGGTTTTTGTCAAAGCTCTTGAAGAGACACATCCAATGGTCATACTCTTGTCCAATTTCGACAAATCTGCTTCAAGTTATGGGTGAAAAACTGAGTTGCGCAACTCACCTAGTCTCACCACACACCTCCTCAAGCTTCACATACACGTTTGACACTTAAAAAAGCACTGGAATGGATAGACAACACTTCCATGCACTCAATTCAAGCTACAATCACACATGCAAGCTTACAAGCAAAGAGATACAAGAGGAAGAAGAGGCAAATTCGAAAATATGAGTTCTCCTTTACTCACAATGGCAAAAAGTCTTTACAAAGTGTCACAAAATGACTTATATGCATGTGCCCTAAAAATGGTCCTTTCACAAAAGAGACTGGAACTTTTATTGGAAAACTCTAATCTCCTACTATATTACAAGAACTATGATACAATGTTTGGGATTTATGCAACCATAGGACTCCTCTACTGCATTTATATGGCTTCATGAGGTTTTCATAGACATTTGAAGAAGAAAATCGATGCCCATAATTGAAAATTTTTGGGGGATCCTTTTCTGTGTCCCTTTTCTCCTATAACAACTAGGAATCAAGAAAAATATGTTTTCATTTTCAGCATTAGCCAAAATTGGCTTGGTTGTCAAATTTATTGATGGAAGATGCACAATTTATGATTTCTCAAATGGTGATGTTATTATTGATTCTAACATTTTATGTCTTGGATTATATAAGCTCATAGAATATGTCAAATATCTGAATGATTTAGCATGTGAAGCTCAAGATTCTCAGGCTATCATGCAAAGCTTTGGCATGCACACTTGGTCATTTGAATTTTTCTAGTTTGGTTCCTCTACAAAAATTTGAAATGGTGTCCTCTCTGCCCAAACTTGAGGCACCTTCTAAGCATGTCTATGAAGGTTGCATTTGGGCAAAATGTAGTGTTCCTCGTTCCCAAAACATGCTTCAATTTGAGCTTCTCAGAAATTGCAGCTTGTTCATAGTGATGTTTGTGGTCATATGCAAACACCTTCATTTGGGAAATACATAAACTTCATGAATTTTATTGATGTATTCTCTTGTGATGTATGGGTGTATCCACTGAAAGAAAGGTCCAAAGTGTTTATCTGCTTTAAGTAGTTTTTGGTTATGGCTAAAAATATGTGAGCATGTAAATTGGGCACCCTCCATTTTGATCAGGTGGAATACATGTCTTTTGATTTTAATGCATTTTTGGCTCAACGTGGGATAAACATCATTGTATAATGTCATGTACACCTCAACAAAATGAAGTTGTTGAAACAAAGAAGGGGTCTCTCATGGACATGGCAAGGTGTACAGTGACAAGTCAAGCTTTACCACATAGCTTTTGGCTTGATGTGTTATGTGTGCACCATATGTACTTAATAGGTGTCCCACCAAAGCACTACAAACGATCACTCCATATGATGCTTTGCACAGTTGCAAAACATTTGTTTCTCATCTGTGTATCTTTGGTTGTCTTGCATATGCATTAGTTATTGAACAACAACACACTAAACTAGATGATAAAGTAGTGATATATATTTTTGTTGCATGTAGTTCAGAAAGCAAAGGCTATCATCTGTATCATCCATATACTAAACACATTTTGGTTAGTCGTGAGGTTGTATTTATGGAAGATGCAATTGAACCAATACGTCATGTACTAAGGAGACATCAATTAGCTCGAAGGATGTGTATGACACTTTGCTGCCTCTTTTTACAAGTGGGAAATCAAGAATTGGTCCAAATGAGGTGACTTATTGACCTTTAAAAGTTCCAAATGATGATCTAGATCATTCTATTTATGATGCACTTCTTGATGATACAGTGACATAGAAGAGGCTAAAACTATTCCCAAATGACTAGTGTAGACTTTGAGAGATAGCAAATTATATGTACCTTTTTCATGTCATACCCATTCAAGCTCTCATAGTGCTTCCTTTTCATCAGCTATGCAATGACTACCTCTGCTCTTTGCGATGAGAATGAGCCTGTTCCTTTTGATGAAGCACAAAATTCAAAAAATTGGATGGTTGTTATGCAATCAGAATATGATGCTTTTATGAAGAATGGTACTTGGCCTTTATGTGATTTGCCTCCAAGCAAAAGGGCCATTGTCACTAAATGGGTATACACACTAAAACATAAGCTTGATGGAACACTTGATAGGTATAAGGCTAGGCTTGTTGCCAAAGGTTATGCTCAAGATAGAGGCATTGATTTTGATGACAACTTTTCTCCCACATGCCAAATGACCACTATTTGTAACCATGACCATATAAAATTAATATGAATAGGAAACTATGGATCAAAATATGCAAGAAAGATCATAACAAAATATAGAAAAACAATGAAAAAAATGAGAATAATTACATAAAAATGGAGAAGATCACATGAAGAGCATGGAGCTAGAGCCCTTGGTGAGATTTATGCCTCTTTCCACAGGCTTGGATGAATGAATGGAAGTTGAAAGGAGGCTCTTCTTATATGGGGTTCAGGTGAAATTCCTTACATGTGGGATTTTGTGTACTTGCATGAGAATGAATGAGAGTTTTCCAAAGGGTGGAGCATGGACATCTCAACACCCTCGCCGCATGTAATGACCCTTTTGTTTTAATGTGGGGAACTAGTGACATCACTTACTCCATTAGATGTTATTGGATCTAAGTACATATGGGATGATTAGAAATAACTTGGACATATGACATCCAAGTGTTGGGACATACGACATCCCTTGGATTATCATGGACATGTGGCATCCATGTGGTTTTGGTTTCATGGACATATGGCATCCCTAGGATCTAGGTTTTAGGGATCAAGAATACTGGTGGAAGCACAGGGAGGGTGTACCAAGTCAAGAGGACATCAAAAGGGGGCTAGAGATTACATGCACGAGGGTGTACCAAGTCAAGAGGACATCAAAAGGGGGCTAGAGATTACATGCACGGAAGAAAAATGAAAAGAAGAGTGTCCTCACAAAATGAAAAGAGTGTGTGATACTCAAAGTGAGTAGCTGAGAAATGGTTGAACTCGCATGGATTAGAAATGATCTTGCCAAAAGTATGGAGTACCCTCCTCAAGCTTCTAAACAAGTACAAAGTGGGGGAGAGGCCATCTTATATAAAGTTAGAAGTGGATCCACTATAGCCATCATGGGTTTCAGTGGCATCTTGTCCTTACGTATCGGATACTGATTTTCTTGACAAATATCACACTGCTTCACATAGGTATGTGCATCTAGGTGAAGGATTGGCCACCAAAGACTTGTGAATAGGATTTCCTTAATCACATGGTGTGGTCCAAAGTGTCCTCCATAGGAAAAATAAACAAGAGCGTTAGAGTGAGTTTTTCTAATTAGAAAGAATGTTTATAACCTTTCAGTCCCCATCATGGGGGCCCACTTACTTCTTAGCTTGTTGTTGTGAAAGAAAAATATGCTATGGTGTTTGAGAGGAGGTGGATTGTTACAATTAGGAATTCTTCTACTTAAATAGCCCAATGAATTTTTAATTGACCATTCCCTTGGAGAATTTTCGAAGTTGGTTGCAGATATTCCCTTTCAGATCTTTCATAGAAACATCCTAGTGCTTCAGAGTTTCTAGCGAATCTCCAAGCAAATTTAGACATAGCTAAAGCCAAGATGCAACAAGCAACTGATAGGGCAAAATAATATGCTAACAAGAAAAGATCTCCTAGAGTCTTTCACCAAGGAGATAGATTTTTCCTTCAAGTGTGAGCTAGACCTACTTCACTATCCACAAGGATGTACACTAAGCTTTCATCAAGGTTTTGTGCAACTTGGAAGATAATTAAGAAGCTTAGTGATGCTGCTTACTGATTAGAGCTTCCTCCAGATTGTAGATTCCATCTAGTGTTTCATGTTAGTAAACTTAGAAAATATATTTCTAGGGAGGATAATCTAATAGAGGGTATTATTTCTTTGTAGGAAAGTGACAACACACATCATTGTGCAGAAAGGATATTAGATTGGAGATAGAAATGGTTGAGAAACTATGTCATATAGGAGTATGTAGTAGCTTGGAGAGGATTACTGCTTACAAACTCTACTTGGGAATCATAAGCTCTGGTTCGCAAGTACTTTCCCTCATTGATCATTGAGGATAATGATTTTTAGAAGGGGGAAAGAGTGTTAGACATTGGTCTATAGTGACCATCACATGTGTGTGTGGGATATGGGCTAGTCATAGCCAAGGTCCCTAGCTCGAGGGATATCCTAAGGTATTTGAAAGGTAATGGGAATGATTGTGCATGATGGCCACATGTTCACACTAGAGCATTCTAGATCATTGCTATTTCATGTGCAAGAGGATATAAAGGATGAGAGGTGAGTTACACACACAACATTTATGTTTTCTATTTTCTAAGTCTTCTTATGGAGAGTTTTTAGGAGCTTGCCTATAAGATTTTTCAAGAAAGTCATAAAAATAGTGGTTGAGATAATGATCACTGTAGAATGTGACTTTTGTAAATAAAAGCTAAGGTTCACTATAAAAGTGAGCAACTTTTTACTCACATGCCTACTTTCTGTAGCTTCCATCCTCATTGTAACTTCTATACTTGGACATAATAAAAAAACTATAAATACACAGACTCTGAGACTTACGCAACAGACTGTGTGGAGGGAAATTGCACCCAATATTGTATACTATTTCATCTATTGTGCATCTCTGTTTTAGTGTGTTTTTAGATTATTGTCTTTGTGCACATGTGACTATAGGATCCTACAATAGTGGTATCAAAGCCAATATGCATCACTGTAGAGGCTTTTCCAGTGCTATGCATTTAGGCATCCAATCTCGATCCCCATCTACATCTGATTATGATTTTGATCCTTGTTCTTGTTTTCATTTTCATTTTTGTTTTCTGTTTTAGTTTTAGTTCCAGTTTGTGGTCGTTGTTTCAATTCGAATTCTAGTTTCAGTTCCTGAACTTGAACCTATAATTTACATCTATAATTTACTCCTAAGTTTACACCTACACCTTACTCCAAAGCCTTGACTAAGGCAAAGAAATTTTGCATAACTTTGGCATCTTTAACTTCCCTGACACATGATGGCTCCCTCATCCCCGTTGGCTATGCACGAACACTCTTTAATTAAGGAATGGCAATAAGGAATCTCTCATTAAGCAAGGAGGGAACTTGAGATCTTTCCTCTTTGTTGGATGTATCCTCGATGCAACCTCCCAATTTTTACAAGAGAAACTTCCAATACCAAATCTTAGTGGATCCATAAGACTTCATGGGCTCCTCATTTTGATCACGTAATTTTTGCATATCATTCACAATCACAAAATTTTAACTCTTCAAACATATAGTTTCATGCATGCGTTTTACATGGAACATGCTTATTTTTGTTCAATGATGGGACATGTGGCTTCTTATCCATGTGTGTTTTTTCTTATCAACTGAGCTCAGTGGCTTTTTCAATTGGGGAGCATGTTATAACTTATGAAATGATGACTTTTTGAGTTTATTTTATTGCTATTTTAATATGATTTGTATTTTGATATAGTAGCTTAAGTTTCATGATGGCATGGATGGGTCTGAACTTATTCGGATGGACATTAATAGAGAAATTATATTTTCCATATATTTTGTAAATGAAAGACCCATGTAGAGGGTCATTTCTAGAACGTCATAAAATAGTGTTTGAGATAAAGATCACTATAGAACATGATTTTTGTATGTAAAAGCTAAGGTTCATCATAAAAGTGAGCAACTTTTTACTCACATACCTGCTTTTTGAAGCACCAACCCTCATTGTAACTTCTATATTTGGACGTAATAAAAAAACTATAAATACATGCACTATGGAGACTCGTGCACGAGAGTGCATGGGGGGAGATTGCACCCAATATTGTATACTATTTCATCTACTGTGCATCTCTATTTTTGTGTGTTTTCAAATTTCATATCATCTCTATGCACACGTGATTGCAAGTCCTGCAATAAAACTAGCTCGACTTGGTATGTTGGTTATCTTAGTATCATCTAAACCAAGTTATTATAGTTAATAAACATGGGATTTATGAAAATCGATCATGTGACATACTTTATGAAGTTCCATTTAGTTATGGAATTCAACTATCTAATTTATAGGAATTGTATTTTGTGTATTGGAGATGAGAACCACTAGTATAGGACAATGGGGATTATTTCCTTTTGATGACTCTTCTTCTATGCACAAGGGGAAAATGACTCATCATCCATAGCATATGCTTTCCCCTAGACTCAGAAGAGGTACATTGTACATGGGGGGCCAATGGAAGCAACTGTTAGAGATGATTTCCCATATGCCTTCCATGCCATTTCAAAAACAAAATGAAACTAAGGGGAAGGAAATGCTACATTAGCCTAAGGATGAGCCGTAAAACATGAGATTAGAGGCTAAGAAGCTTTGATATGGGGACTAGCCTTTTGAAATAGTGGTAGACGGGATACCTATGGCTTGGATAGTTCTATATTTAGAACTACTAGGCATATATATAGAGAGAGTGGCTCCAAAGATAGGGAAGTATGGCCAAATTCATCTTTCTTTTTGAGAGTACAATGAATTGGAAACACACTCACACACCCGACCTCGTAAGATAGAGGCACCTATCTTTGAGGAACTCATAGATATGACGAGCCAAGACTTGAACTCAGGATTTCCTCCCAGAGACTCAAGGCGTCCAACCACTACGCCTCGCGGGCTTAGACCCAAGTTGATCTTTTGTGTTATTTATATATCACACAAGATTTCATATTCAACATGGACGCCTTCTGAGTGTCTCAACACATAGAACACCTTGTTTGAACAGCGATGAAGGTGGCAACAATATCCTGTCGAGACATGCCTTTTGCTGGCACGCTTGTGTGAATCACCTCCTAATACGAATCATGCTCTACGCAATTAGCTAAACTCTCAAAAGTAGTGGTTGGCACGCAGACAAAAAGTAGCTAATCGATTACTTCCAGACGGCGACAGACAATTGCCACCCAATAACCCACCGGGGAGCTCTCTCTCTCTCTCTCTCTCTCTCTCTCTCTCTCTCTCTCTCTCTCACAAAGAAAGCGAAAGGTCCCCTTCGAATCCCGATCTGCGCTAATCCTGCACAAGCTGAGTGCGCCATTTCTCTTGTGTCTTGGAGTTCCTGCCATCCACGCATGTCGACATTGTTGGGTACTTCATCGGTCTAGTTGCAAGTTTTTCTTTCCGAGCGGAGTCCAGATTAAATTCTATCCGCCCTTCCAGTAAGTGATGTCGGGCTTCTGCTGCTGCTTTCCCGGGGCAGGGACTGCCGAGCAGAAGAAGAGTAAGGTGAACTCAGAAGGTTCTACAAGGCCTCTATCCATCTCCGAAACTGTTCAGGAGAGTCGTTCCAGGGCTTCTGCAAAAGGTACCAGCCCAATATTGGTCGAACATTTCACATCCCAGGGCTGTAGTTCTTGCCCTTCTGCAGATCTTTTGCTCTCTAAACTAGCTCAAACGAGTTCTGCGAGAGGAAGCTCAGGTGGAGAAGGGGCTTCTGCTCCACCTCAAGTTATCATTCTTGCTTATCACGTAGACTACTGGGATTATCTCGGATGGAAAGACCCATTTGCAAACCATCGCTGGAGCAGCAGGCAGCGTAGCTATGGAGAGGCTTTGCAACAGGACAGCATCTATACACCAGAAGTTGTGGTACAGGGAAGATCCCACTGCATAGGTTCAAATGAGGATGCTGTCTCTGCCCTCATCAAAGACGCCCCCCAGTTTCCTGAGCTGGATCTCCGGGTAAGCCAACAAGGCACCACTATGAACCCGGTACTGGGAGGCTTATGTAGTTCATCTGAAGCCTTTGTTGTCGTTTTTTCTGTCCACCTTTGTTTTTCCCGGAATTGCGTGCATGATGTTTTCAATTGAAAATGGAAAAAATCCTATGAATTATCTTTAATTTGATTCACATATGTAGTTGAGCATGTGAATTTCGTATAGTTGATTCTTTGAGCTGGGCAAAAAGATGGGAAGATTGATAAATGTTATACTTCTGATGTTTATGATCGCCAAGCTAAAATACATTAATGTGCTTTAAATTATGTCCACCAGAAAATTGCTCGAAGTTGCTTCATCTAATTGCCATGTTCCCTAGAGTTTGTCAAAATGGCTCAACGTCACTCTTCATGCACTTTTCAAGGCAATGCGTAAAGTCACTTGATTTTTGGTCCATGTGCTACATGCATTTTGGGGGGGGGGTTATGTTCACTACAATTGGAGCTTGGCACAGGAGAGGTCACTATGTCTTGATGAGGGATCAATTTGTGGATTGCCAAATAAACATTGAAGGGATACTAGTATCTTGAGGTCTCAAGTGAGAGAGGAAATGCAATGGAAGATCTAATTAAACAAAGAAGAATATAATGAAAAGGATAAAATAGAAAGAAGAATTGAACGAAAAAGTAATATTTATTTCATTAGTATAGGAATGCTGTGAGAAAGCTATATTGGAGTGAGGTGTGTGTGTGTGCATTGTGGGGTGTGTGTGAGCATGTATTCACTCAGAGTTCTATACCCACTATTGGGCACTGATGACGTTAGTAGGGATGTCATAGTATTGAGTCGATACTGTGCATAATGGAGCGGATATGCTATTTGTGGTTGACTACCATGAGCTCATAGTTGCACTCTCATTTGAGGGTGAATTTGGGGTTTGCCTGGATACATTCTGGTATATATAATGGAGTGAGGAACATGAGCTTCTTGAGAAATGCTTAAGTGAACTTGGAAGAAGTGAGGTGCTTCTCAGTATGGGGTTATTTAAGGACTCATGAGATTGTAAGAGGTCTCTGAAAATGGGAAGTAATAGTCAACACCCTCTATTCATCCAAGTAATGGGTTTGAGGAATCTGTTGACGGATGCACTACTTGGTCTATTATACTTTGAGGAGACATCGGATGTGATACCCCTAGAGATGTTCATAAACTTATGATATCCATGTGGGTTTTGAGGTCCATGAGTATTTTCCACTACATGGACATGGCTTGTACTTGGTGCTTACATTATGGCGTAGTGAGTGTTCTTCCAAGGCTCATACTATGGTCCATTGGTGGTTCACATCTTCCTTGGTGTACTATCTACATGCGATCTTCCTTGGTGTACTATCTACTTGCGTTGCAAGCTCCATATCCCCTTTATCTTCTTTTTGATCCTCTTTTGATATTTGGCCTATTAGAATTCTCATTTGTGTTTGGTTGTGAGCTTTAGGGTCATCCTTTGGCCTTGAAGTCTTTCTTCTTGGCTTGTTGGTGTAGAGCCTTCACATTTTCTTGTTTCTTTCTTTAATTTTTGGTTAAATTTTGGCTTGATTTCTATGGTGGAGGATTTCTTGAATAGCCTTTTCATAAGGATAATGATAGACTTATTATATGTTAGAGACCATGAAGAGTATGTTGGGAGTGTGCTCTTCTTAAAGGTCTAGTGATCATGGATGGCATAACCATCACGATACCAATGTCGACTTGATTGACATGGAGCCAAATTTTATCGAGGATGTTGTCCATGATGATAGCCCTCTTTGCACCTTAGTAGTAGTGATAAGTTATAACTCATTGGGTGTTCTCATAGGAGACCTTTACCACAACAATGTTTTCCATAGTTATGTGTACAATGGGATAAGGATATACTCAACATATATGTCTCCTATAAAGGGTTTGACAGGGTAACCTTCACCACTTGTAGTATGATTGTGATGGTAGTTGACATCTGCTATTTATATTGCCTATTGATGTTGACGTATCTTCACGAACCATTTACACAAGTTGCCATTAGATTCAGATGTATGTATTCGAGTTTTATCCCAAATTTTTTGCATGGGTGCATGAAATGATATAAGGGGAGAGGGAGAGCATGAAGACAACCTAGCACCATATTGTCCTCATAGAAGATAGCCTAGCACCATGCTATTTTCATGTTGTCCTATGCGGTGGGCCTCGTGCCCTCGAGGGTGGTAGGAGGGTGTACCTTAGGGTACTTGAGGATTCTAAGATGATTTGTATATGATAAATGCATTGTAGTTATCTTTCAAGTATTGTGTTTCGACTCTTATCAAATCACAAGGGAGGTAACTTGAGTGTCCTACAAGTTAAATTAGATCGAGGAATTGGGATTCTTGTATTGCATGTGAGTTGCTTGAAAAAATGACTTGTACATGATGATTTTGATGATATCTTTGGAGGAGATGTGGAGTTTGGAAGATTTTACTCTGTATGTTTCATTGGGGCTTGAGATGGTTGTCGATCTATGGGTTAGAAAGGTTTATAAGACTTCTTATTTGAGAAATTTGATTTAATCGGAGCACATTCTTGAGTGTGCTATGACTTAGGAGTCAATTAGGTCGTCAAAGAATCAAGTCCTCAATGGCCTAACGTAGATGGTTGTTGATTAGAGGGTTAGGATGTCTTGTAAAGCTTCTTATTTGAAATATTTGATCGTGTGGGAGCGCACTCTTGACTTTACTATGACTTAGATGTCAGTTATATTGTTGTGACAAAGGAAATTGGAGAGGAAAACAATTAAAAATAAGGGGGGAAGTGTTGATGTCCTCGAATTCAAAGGTCATCTAGATGAGCACTTACAATCAAAGTTTCTAGCCAGTGTGTATTGTCCACCTTAAATGAGTCTATAAATAGGACCATGTGGCTCATTTGTGAATTATACCTCATATGAGGCCACTTAGACTCTTGGCCCTTGGTGGAGTCATCGGTACACAAGTTCTGTTGTGGATGTGGTGGTATGGGATGTTGGCCCTTGAGGTGATGGGCACTCATTTAATTATAGGCTTACTTAGACTCTTGGCCCTTGGTGGAGTCACTGGTACGCAAGTCTTGTTGTGGATGTGGTGGTATGGGATGTTGGCCCTTGAGGTGATGGGCACTCATTTAATTATAGGCTTCCAAGCTTAGTGGTGAGCCCTTTTGGCTCTAAGGTTGGCGAATGAGTAAGATGTCTGCCCTTGTTTGTATGGCTTGTGTTTTGTTATGTTAGCATGAAGGATCTTGGCATGACGCAACTCAAAGCTTGTGCCATCGGGCCTCTTGACCTCATAAAGTGACTTAATATCGCATGAGGTCTTTGCCGTGTGCATAAGATACTAAGATATTATTTAATTACTCTATTCTCTCTATTGGAGGACATCAATGCAAATGTATTCAATAGAAACACGAAACATCGAATTCCTAAATCTGTCAAATACATATGGTTGTTAATTTTTCTAGCATCATTGTTTGATCAGATTAAAAATAAAAATAAAAATTCTATAAATATATATATTTTTTATAATAATTTAAAAACATCAATGTAAAGTTTTAAGCTCAACTATTTAGTCAATCAAGAATGATTATATATCAACATTAAAAAAATCCATGGTCTCTATGTATTCATGCATTTGCTCATTATTGTTATTGTAATGTATGTAATGAATGTCAATATAGGCAGAATAAGGCTTCTCATTAATAGTAAATACATTAAAAATGTTTTATTTCCCTTTCATATTTCATGTTTTATAATTAATGTAATGATCAATTCTTAATCATAGAGAAGCAAAAGTCCTTTGATTGTATCAAATTTTTGATACACAATTTCAGTGCTTAAAAAGCAATGGGAATAATGAACCATGTATTTTAAATAAAATCTGACATATTATCATAAAAAATGGATTCTTCTGCCTTCCCATCAAGATTCTAATCTGACTATTGTTACATTCATCGAATCATATTCAAGGTGAAGTTGATTGCTTGAAAGTTGATATGTATATAATGTTGTTTCCAGGATACTGTTTTTTCGTGGATTTATCACAATTATTTATGTATAGTTTTATGAAAGGAATATTATTTTGCATGAGATATATATTGCATAATTATACAAGTCGAATAGGGTAGTGAAAATTCAAACGTAAGGTGTGAAAATCTTCTCTTGTTATGTCTTGACTCTTCACAGATTGTCAGTGTTTAGTGGTAAATGTATGATTAAGTATATGGGTGCATCATATCACGATTGATTGTTGGTCAATGTTTAGTGGTAAATGTATGATTAGCCACATTAATCTAGAAATATTTTCATGGTTGTCGCTGATCAGGTGTTTTGAGTGTCTTACGGAGCTGTTATTCTGCCTTATCAGCTTAAGGTTAAAGATGTTGGAGATTCGGTCTTTTATTCTCAGAGTAATAACATTTAGAACTTTTTTTTGCAGGTGACATTCCGCAGGTCAACAGACTTAGATTTGGAGATCTCTCTGACAGTGACATCCAAGTTAAAGGTGGATGGGAACTTGGATGTGATGGTAGCATTGTTTGAGAATGGGCAGGTCACAGATTGCACAAAAGGTGAGAATCGAGGACGGGTCCTCACCAATGACTTCATTGTCAGAAACCTGGAGAAGGTTTGCACAATCCAGAGTGGGCAATCAAAAAAGGTGCAGGGACAAGCTACCATCAAGCTGTGGGATGGCTATGCCAAATCCAAGTGTGGAATGGCCGTTTTTCTGCAGCATTCCTTGTCCATGGAGATCTATGGATCTCAGATCGTGGAATTACCAGATGACAATTGAGATTCTTTCTTGACTATCACCATATTGACCTCCCATGCATGGTCTAATGAGAGTTTGTTTGTATTTCATATTCTTTTTAGATATTGGTAGCCCTTCTCAGAGGGTTGGGTGCTTAAATAATCATAGCTTTGATTTGTTGCTGCTCTTCTGGTAGGGCTCTATCTACCTTCATATAATGAAGTATATATTGAATTATGCCTTCATACAAGGTCAGTGTGATTCTCTTTCTGGAGCAGTGTAATTATGATTCATTATTTAGGTCAATTGGAGGTATCCTTCTGCAGATGTCACTTTTTTTTTTGACACAGAATAGAGATGATATTACCGAAAAACATGTATGAAGCATGCTGTGTGGTGGCTATGAGAACAAATCAGCAAATACTATGTACGGTAGTCTGTGGCTCATGGTGTGTATGCACAATAAACACTGATCTCTCACTCGTGTGAAAAAGTACCTCCTGTCTTGTTTGATTTCTGGTTATCAACCCTTTCTCTTTCGTGGTTCCCATTTCTCTAAGTTGTACTTGCATTTGCAATGAATTGCCTTCTATCAAGCTCAGAAGTGTTGTCAATGTTCTTTTTGCCCTAGAGTTTTTGGGCCAGATGTATCTATCTGATATCAAGCTAAGAAAAGCATGTACAAAGCATTGCTGAGTGGTGACTATAAGAACAAATCAGCCAATACTTTGTACAGCAGTCTGTGGTTCATGGTATGTAGGTACAACGCTGATCTCTCACTAATTTGAAAAAGTACCTCCTCTCTTGTTTGATTTCTGGTTATCAACCCATTCTCCTTCCTGGTTCCTGTTTCTCTAAATTGTACTTGCATTTTTAATGAATTGCTTTCTATCAAGCTAAGAAATGTTGTGAATGTTCTTTTGACCTAGAGTTTTGCAACAAATGCATCTGCATGTTATTCACATGGGTCTCTATTCTTAAGCTTTGCATCTGATTTTAATGGCTCATGGTGATATAATAGAAGTATAGCACAATCACGAATGCCTGTATATTTCATTTTGGGGTGATTGCAGATTTCGTTTGTTTCCCTCTGATCAATGGCTTATTCTTTCATTGTCGAAGGTAGATGGTCTGCTTGCTGTCAGAGCTTATAAATCTTGTTTCTTTGTTTCATGTTTTGTGCTGGTAAGAGTGTGGAATAGCATGGTAGGCTGGCTTTTTTTTTGGGGGGGGGGGGGGGGGGGGGGGGGGGGGGGGGGGGGGGAGGGGGGGGGAGGGGGGGGGGGGGGGGGGGGGGGGGGGGGGGGGGGGGGGG